>VZTJ01006144.1:0-73924 GCA_013397795.1 Orthonyx spaldingii | reverse complement strand
TTTTTTTTTTAATACTCAATTCACGAACTTTAAAATAAAAGGAGAAGTTTATTTTCACCTGTTTCTTTTCCACTCACAATCTTTCTGTTATACTGAGCATGCCTTCAACAGCTTATCAGAGCGATGGACAGACAGATAAAAGGCCAAGGGAAGGCACAAAATGCCTCCTGGCCCTATTGTAGATTCATTCAGGAAAGCACCTTCTCCTGAGTCAAGTAAATAGCCTGAGCCACAGTAGAATTTGTCTCTTCTCTTGACATTTGTTTTTCCTCGCACTTAAATGACTCACTGAATTGCTGAGTAGAAGGCTTGTTGGGGTCTGCAGAGTAGTGTATGGAGCTGGAATTCTGGATTTTGTTCCTGCCTTTGCTACTGACTTGCTGAGTGACCTTGGGCAGTGCATTCTGCCACTCTGGCTTTTCAGGCAGGCTTGAGCAACAAAGGTTCTGTCTCCTTCCCCTCCTCCCATGACCAGGGCCTGGGCTGAAGGTGGTCTTTTCTTGTGTCTCCAAGGGCCTCCAAACAAATAATTGTGTTATTTATTAGCTTCCTTTGAAATATAAAACTGACACAGAGCACCACTTCACGCCACCTTTTTCTGCTTGCTGACCTTGATGAAAAAATTTGAATGATTTGTCTCATAATGCCTTAGCAGATGGATTTAAGGACATTAAACACTGCCATTCATATGAATAAAATCAAGATGAAAGACCCTAAACAAATATTTATAAAACAAGTGAAGAGACCTGAACACCAGTGAAAAGCAGGAATCTGTTGGTCTAGAGCGTCACCCGCTCTGTGGAGAACGTTGTTTGCAGTATTTGGTCAGCTCCTCCTTGCTGTCTTCAACCATTCTTTCCAGCCTGATTTAAGAAAGGAACCCAATTTTTTCAGATTTTCAGTTCAGGCTGTGTTCATGCCTCTCTCATGTTTGGAAATCCTCCAAGAAATGTTAGGAGAAAGACAAGTCATACCAGCTGCAGGGACTACTGACAGCATAATGCTTCCATTAGGAAAAAACAAATGTTTGGCACTGAGCAGTTTGTGCAAACACAGAAGTTAAAACACAGTCATGGCCTGAGACTTGGATTTCTAGCTACAACTTAAATTAAAACCTGAGCTCCAAACTGCTCCAAATACTAGTGTTCATTATATTGGATCTTAGCTATCATTTCAGTTATTCTGTAAAGTAATCCAAGGCTCTTTGTACTGGGTTAGTGGAAGCATCAGTAAAGCTGAAGGGGAATGAGAAAAGATGCAAACAAACAGCTCTGTGCCCACCTGAAGCAAACAAAGCACTGCTGTGGTGTGGTGGGAAAGAGCTGCAGGGGGGTTTAAGGACCTCTCAACAGAACAAGACACAACAGTGCAAGTCAGAGTACCAAGAAAAGCATCTCTAGACTATTTCTAGAGAGCACATCTTCATTTGAAACTTCCATGGCTACAAATCTTCATGATACTTGTTTCAGAGATTTATTTTTTTTAATAATCCAATACTTTATTTGCAGTAAATCTTCTTCCCAACGGCTCTGGGCTCCTTTGCGTTTTACGCCTGCTCATAATAACCAATGCTGTTAAATAACCTTTCTTGTGGCCCTGTTTCTGGATGTTCCTTTGACCCAGACCAGAATACTCTATTTCATGTCTTGACATTTATGGGAACCATTATGACAGCAGGCTGGGTGCCAAAGACACATCTTTGCTTGATCATGGTTTCACTAGTTCATCTTAAAGCAAATCTGCATTATATAAATGATTTATAAGATACTATTTTTATTGAATTTTAATAAAATTCTCACCAAGAGAATATATAAAAAAAATTGATCTTTTTTTCTCAAGTATTTGATTAGTGTTTTCTACATCCCAATGATTCTTTATCTGTTTGCAATAAGGCCAGCTATTCCAATACAAGAAGGAAATCTTTTCCTTTCTGTTAGTGAAAATGACATTTCTTACTAACATTTTATAAATAAATAAGAAAATGTGCCATGTGAGTGCACATTCAGCCTTCCAATGTGGGCCAGTGGTTAGAAAGTTACAATGGATTATAATAACAGGCAAGATTTGTTTCTCAGCCCTGAAATGACAAACATACCCCACTCTGGCCGTGGAGGGAAAAGTGGGAGAGAGTATGTGTTAGAATTCTGAGAGGGGATTGGAGAATAGATGGGGTTCTTATGCAAAGGCTTCACATCCTAGAAAAGCTTGGCTTGGACTCTGCAGGTTCCCCCTCCCAGTGGGCACGACTGGCTCCCGTAACCTGCAGCCCGAGCCGGGGAAGCTCCCGCGCAGGGACTGATCGCTTGTGTGAGGGGCACACAGGGCAGGCTCTGCTTCGGCCCAAAACATGGCATTAAAATCTAATTAATAACGAGCAGCTGGGAAAATGCAAACAAAGAAGTAATCTGTCACAATGTAGGAGGCAAACCAGAGCAGTTCACAGCGTGGGGAGCAAGGGAAGGAAATACACCGACGCTCATTCAAGTGATCTGTTTAATGGGATTCCATTCCTCGTCCTCTAGTTCTGTGATATAAAGAGTGACTTTGCTGCATAGATGTTGATATTTAACCATAGTTAAGGCTTTTATTTCTTTAAAAACTAATCCCTACAGTAACTTAAAGAGCTTTCACCTTCCCTAGCAATGCAGACAGGTGTTGCAGGCAAAACAGCCTTGATTTGGGGATCTTTTATTTAATTTAATTTATCGCCAATTAAGACAAATTTCTAATAATTCATTCAGAGTGAGAATAAAGTAAATATGATTAAAAAACCATTTAAATGAACACTTTCCCACCATTTTCCCCAGACTGAACTTAATCCAAACACTTATCCTCCCCCTTTCCTACTGCCAGCTTCCCTTCTCTCCACCGTGGCTTTCACTCAGTGATGGGTTTTCCATCACACTGAGACACAGCCAGGTCGGTTGTGAGCAGCACCTGGCCTCTCCTGACCTCCTCCCACTCCTTCAGTGGTCCCTGGCCACTGGGACCTGCCGTTCATGCCCAGCACTGTGCTCAGGAGTGACCCAGGTGGGTGCTCAGGTGTGGACTGACTGAACTCAGCCGTGGGTTAGGAGGGAGCCCATGGGTGAGCCAGCCTGGTGTCCAGCAGTAAATTAACTGGGTGCTGATGCACAAACTGATGGGGTGTTCATGCCTGAACTAACTGGGTACTCATGCCTGGAAGCAGGAAACCTTGCAGTTTCTGCTCAGTACATGAGGTAGGAGCTTGCAGCAGATCCCAAGGCCTGATTCCAAATTTCCAGACACATATCAGTTCTGGGGTCAGATCTGATTACTAGAACAGGATCAGGCTTTTGTTGGGGAGGCAAACTAAGACCTAGACCTTTGATGCTTGTAAATGGTTCAGGAAAGTCCATGATGGGCCAGAGAAGACTTGGGATGAAGCTGTGAACAGGGAAACTTTGCCATAAACCCTTTGAAGACATTCTGGTTTTGTTTAAGCCTTCAGTGAGTCTTCATTCCCAAATCCATTAATCAAAATATCTGCTAAATCAGGAACTTCCTTCAAGACAGAAGGTGAAGGTCTTGAGTCCCAGCCCTGCCACTGGCTATAAGGAATTCACCTCTTCTATGCTGTGCTTATGAACTGGAAGCTGTAATGCCCCCATGCAAACAATTAAAAAAACCCTAATTTATTAATTTTGGTAAGTCTAAGCAAATGTAAAAGGCAAAGCAGTGTCCAAAATTCAACAACATCATGATAGGAGCCTTTTTCCTTAGAAACCAATGTAGACAAAAGTAGAGCCTGTATGTCTGGGTTTTCTCAGAGCTATTCACCCCGAGCTGCTGCTCAAAATCCTTATAAAACACAAAGCAGGAGGAAAGAATGATTCAGCTGAGTAACTGGTGTTTGATTAGCTACAGTAGTTAATTGCACCATCACTTAATATGTGATTCATGTTCAAAGGTGATTTTGAATTCATAGCAAACTTAAATAATAGAAGTTCTTAATTATTTTGTTAAGCCCAGCACATACTACAGACATTGAGAGGAGCTAGAAATAGAAAGGTTTGTTTTAACTTTTATACATTTCTGTACTTGCTAGGCATAAAAATAGAAGTCAAATTGCACAGTCCTGTTAGCTACCAAAATGTAACGTGCAAATAAAGTGCCCAGGAGACCTAATAAAATGCCATAAATGAACTACTGTAAAAAATATCAGACCACACCTATTCAGCAGGATAAATTCAAATGTCTTACAAAGAAATGTATTCTCTTTTCTTTTTATGGAGCAAGAACTGTTTTGAGGAAAGAAAGAACGAGTTTCAAAATATACAAAGAAACTTTGAATAATAAGTGGAAAGGGTTTCAAGACCAAGTGCAGAATGCTGCTCAGTTCCACTATGGACTGGACCAGAACCAAGCAGTGACACAGCATCTACTTTAGAGACAGAAGTATTATTATTAAAGCACTGTGTTTTCATAAGATTCGCTTCCACAAGCATTCATTTCCATAACCAGGGTTCTTCTGCAAGTCAAAGAAAGCACAGACTTGCTGCTTCCTACTCTGACACTGCTGCCTGAGCAGATAGTTGCCACCAACGTGGAGGAAGATATCTATATATCTATATATATCTATATATATCTATATATATCTATACATGTCTTTGAGGATCACTGCAGGGAGCCTGCTATGGAACAAATCCAAACTTGGTCAAACATGGAAGGCCAACTTTTGATAGACAAATCAAATGCATAATTAAAAACTGTGGTATCTGCTGTTTGTACGTTCTCATGGGAACAAGCAGAAGCCCACACAACATGATGAGATTATTTGGTTGTGAAAGGATTACCCCCAAGAATAAAACATGCAGAATCACACAGAATTTATAGATCATTCCTGTAAAACCTCTGAGGTTTTTCACACTGAAATCTTCAATGCAAATTTTCCATCGACTTGGTGAGAATGCAGCTGAGAATCCCAGACCCAGGTTTCTTTTGAGCTCCAGGGCAGTTCTCCAACAGGCCCAGCCTGGCAGGCTCCTCATTCCCTGCTGACCCTGGGTGCACAGGCAGCTCCGTCCATGCTTCAGCTGAGACTCCCAACGACAACAGCAGGTTGTACCGGTCTGTTCTGGACTAGAACTGACCTATTTCATGCAGCCATGTGACAGCAACATCCTGTGGCTGCTGCATATCCAGCCAGGACTGAAACAGTGACTTAGAGACAACTGAAATCATTCTCATTCAAAAAAATTCTGCAATGGACCACAAATGGCTTTGGAAGAAAGGAGGCAGGGAACGACCTTTTCTCCTTCTTTCCTGACCTAAGTCAGCTCATTTTGTTTTGTTGTGTGTTTTAAAGACCTACACTGACTGAAAATAAAAATCTTCCCTCCATCCAAAAGAAATCCTAGAAGGCAGCAGGGAAGTTCTGACAAACATGAAATACTCTGCTAAAATACAAATCTAAACAAAAAGGTAACAAGGGCTAAAGTGGCCTGGACAGCTCAGCATCACTATCTGGAAAATAACTTGGCATCCACAGCTACAACCAAACAGAGAAGATTAGCTTTGTTTGCTACATCAAACATGTCTTTCTTCCTCTCTCTTCAAACATAAATAGTTCCAGGCTCTAAAATAAATTAGCTCAACTTGGGTTATACAAGCTGTTTCATTTTTTTTCTTCAAAAGGGAATATAGATGTTTGTTTAAAAATTGCAAATAAAATATAAACAGAGATTTTTCATTGCATGGTGATCCATTCCAGTAGGTAATGATCAGCACTATGTCCGTTTTTCTTCCTTATCCTATACTTTGGGATCACAGCATTATTGTGACTACTTCTGATGGGAAATGGATGAAAAAAAAATCATGCAGTAAGAGGAGGTTTATCTGTACTTACTCACTGTAAAAGCAAAATAATAACGAGGTTTAAAATTGACATAAAACAAAGGCAATAAAATTACTTAACATTACTTATAATTTTTTCCTTTGAAAAAACCCGCTTTCTTTATGTGTATGTGCTGTGTGGCAGATGTGAACCCTAAAAGGTGAAAGACAACAGTTCTTAAAAGCCCAGCAAGCACTTGCTGCTCGTCTCTGGTGGGATGTTCCTGGGAGCTGAGCGCTCTCTGTCTGGATTGTGCTGCTGGGGGTATTTTTCATCGAGATGGCTGCAGCGGTGCAGCTCTGGGATAACAAAACATCCTGCAGGAGCAGCGTGGTGGTGTAAACAGAAAGCTCTCCCTGGCTTCAAACTGTGGCAAGTTGTTTTGTATGGCAACGAGGAACGTTCTGATTGTGTTTTCAAAGATGTAAAACTAAAGCAGGTCCTAAGTGCTTCCATGGTGGGATGTGAAGTTTGGCTCTAGGGCACAATCAGCCAAGGGCAGGGGTTTTTCTTCTCCATATTACAGTGATGCTTCACATCTTTCCTAAAACTGGCTGGGCTGAGGTGTCTCTGGCTTTGAGTCTTTTTCTAGCATGGAGCAGATTATTTCTTTTATTATTGATTTATGTCATTCCTGTCTGCTTCCAGCCTCAAAACACTTTACTAAGTTACAATATACTTAGGAATCATTTCACGTCAGCCACCACCACACTGCAGCCTTCTCCAGAGGGAAACTGAAGGGAGCCATTAGGATGGTGCCTGCAACATTAAACAACAATCCAGGAGAGGAAGTAAAGAATATTCTGGCTCCTTAAAGCAATGGCTGAACAGAATGCAGTCACTGAGCTGCCATCCAGCTGGGACACCAAAGTCAATACCCATTCACCGTGTGTGGTTAAAATTAAATCTCCTAATGAAGTGAGATGGTTTTAGTGGTTAGAGAGTGAGTGCAAAGTATTATTCTCCTGTATGATTATTTGTAAGTTATACAGCTAACAAGGGAAAAGATCACACACAGGAAAACAGTAGACAGTTAGATAATGTTCCAAGCCCAGATTCTAAAAGACATTTGGGCAAATAAAGCTTTGGAAAAAATATATATTAAAAAAAAAAAAGAGAGAGAGACAGGAAAAATGGATTTGGCAGTTTCTCACTGTTTTTAGGGAACTAAACTAAACTGAACAGAATTGATGTCAGTTTTTATCCCCTCTAGTTCAGGTCTAGAGAAAAGAACATTATTAGTTTCTGTTAATGAGCAGGTATTCCCTAAACACTTCTGCAAATGCTCCTGAATTTTAATTTGCTTAGGGGAAAAAAAGGTAAAGTATTGAGGGATTGAGGGGAAAAAACCCCACCTTAACAGCCTTCTTCTTCTTTTTTTTTTTTTTTTTTTTTTTTTTTTTTTTTTTTTTTTTTTTTTTTTTTTTGTTTGTTTTGGTTTTTTTTTTTGTTCTTGAATTAGCAAAATGCTTCGATGGTTTTTTGGACAGAAGGTTTATCTATCTGACTAAAAAGATCCTCACACTTTGTTATCAAGCTCTCCTTTCAGGGCTAGTAATTGCTAGCTGGTTCTAATCATTCTTACAAGTGATCATTTGAAAGGTTCATTTTATGACCCCTCAAAGTAGCACAAAGAATCTCACTCCATAATGTAATAAACAATTCTACAACCAGTGCTTAATTAATTCCCGAAAGTCACCAAAAGGAGCTATTAATGATCTTTCTTTTTATCTAATCGTAAATATACAAGTCTCCCGGGACAAAGGATTTAAAAAGAACATTCTGGCAAGACTAACTGTCAACTTGATAAAGCATAAAATGATCACCAGTGAGGGTAATTCAAAATACAGAGCAGTACTACCTGATCTGAACAGAAAGTTAGGTCAGATTGGATTAAATTTGTCTTAATGCTGTGTTTACCAAAACCGAGACACCACTGAGATGGTACAAACCAGGCTCAATCCAAATGAATACCCAAGAAAAAAGTGCTACAACATTTACAAAATTTTTTTTAAAAATTAACTCTGTTTGGGAATTTGCTTTCCTGTGAAAATACCAAGAATCATTATAATTAGAGGGTGGACAATGTTTCAAGGTTATTTAAAATGCAAATGTTACGAAGAACAGTGTGATATTTTCTAGAGAACTTTGGTGTTTTAGGAGCCCAAGTATTGTTTTCACAAGTAAATCAGGCAGTGGGAAGCTCTTAAATGAAATTTAGTTTCCTGGCAACACAACTCATTGCCGAAAATTGGATTTAGGCTTCTAAAGGGCTTTGATGTTTTTGAAAATCACACTTCCTGCAGCACTGCACAGCCCACTAGGTGTAATACAGTAATTCGCCTTCTACTGAGGCTATCAGGGCATTATCACTTTGATGGCCTCAGTGGTGTCTGGGAGGTTGAGGTTTTTTTTTCATAGAATGTAAAAAATGATTTTGCTGGGCACAGCCAGTGATGAGTGGAATCTGTGACCAGAAGCAGGAGGAAAGAAGGAGAGAATCTGCCTTTTCCAAAATAAGCTCCTGTAGTGCTTTGGGAGCCTGTGCTGGTGCCAGTGGAGCCTGTGCACGGGCATGTCCCACCTTTGGAAGGGCTCCATGAGCTGTTGGACCCTCGATGGACGGGGCCTTTCTGAATTTCTCTTGTTGAAACCGGCCCGGGGACACCCAGCCACGGAAATACGAAACAGACTCCCCACCACACAGCCAGGACGGTTCTGGCTGTGAGTATGGAAATTTTAGGTTTAGGCACCTCTGAAAGGAGTTTGCAACGATTAATACAAAGAAACAAACACAGCAGGAAGCATTAAGAGAGAAACTGGGGGAAATAACCAAGAGGACTTTTCAGGCTCCCACTCCTTGACTCCCCTGGGCAGAGCCAAGGAGGCTTCAGATCCCCAGTCCCTTGACCTGTGGAGGATTCGTGCTCCCACTGGCAGCTGGAAGCTGTGGATTGCTGTACTTAACACTGAAGAACTTACTGTTCCAAACATTTTAGAAAACCTGAAAGTTCCTTTAAACAGGAAATTTAAAAAATTCTCATTTTTGTTCTAATCTTCAATAAAACTTGCTTTTTTTCTTAATGATGGAATTTCCTGTGGAACAGAAATTCTGGTTTAAAACCATCTCTATTCAACAGGGCTATTCAGATGGAAGCATTTTCTTATTCATTCCACTTTGCAACTAACTGGTGCCACCCCAAATGTATCACTCTTCCAAGAACGATGTGGCAGCCCTGGAATAGCTAATTAATTGGGCTGTATGATGCCTCTGCCAAAAGTTTCAGCTTCCAGAGGCATTCCTTTAAGGAATGGTGGTGTGGGTTTGGCTTTTACAAGGATACACATGGTTTCAGGAGCCCACAGGCACCAAGAGTTAGTTTGTATTTTGTAACTGCTCATCTCAACCCAGTCATTGAGCCGATGTCTTAACCACAGCGAGTCAAGAAAACTTCTTCAAAGCACTCATGGAGAAAGCTTTTGTTTAATTTGTTTTTCTTTCTTTTTTAATAAAAATTTTGTCCTTGGATAATCTTTCAAAAAAATTCCATTCCTATGGCTGTTTACTTGGAAAATAATTACATTTAAGCACTACTTGCATCATAATAAAATCTCTTGTAGGTAAATACCTTTGCCACTTAGCCCTGAAATTTTTGTACATTGCTAAGGGGAATGAAAGATGTCTAAATGCAGTACCTTTATACTTGGTCACCACAGCTGAGTTGACACTGAGGGGCTCTTGGAAGGTGACAGTGAGTGATGTACTGCTCGTTACCATGAGACAGACATTGGTTGGCGCCTCGGGGGCTCCTGGGAGAGAAGAGAAAACATCGGCTCTTCAGCACAACAAATCCTATTCAAACAATGTTTCTGAGTCTTCAAAGAACCCACTGAAAATCACCCTGCAATTGTGAGCTTTGGGTTGTAGGTGTTTGTGTTCTCTGCCTTTTGAGCATTTTAATTAGTGCCCCTGCTAACAATATCCTGCAGACACCATTTGTTTCTATCATGGTTTTTGGCTCCTTTTTGGTTAAAAATATCTTCCTGCGTATATGTAACCCAATAAAACAGATTCATGCTAATTATGTCAATGAAAAGCCCCTATAAATCTCTTGGGGTGGATAGGAGGAGAGAGAAAGGAAAACCACAAAGAGCTAATGAAACCTTTATGGTTTCACTAACAAAATCAAATTTATCAAAAACCAGAAAACATTTTTACATTATTGCGATTCAAAAATTGCAAATTTCACAATTGTTTCAGTGTAATAGTTCCAAAATACAGTTGTCAATTGAGACCTAATATTTTTGTTTAAAAAAAGAAAAGGAAAAAAAAAAAGCTTAATTTGCAGAATATCAATCAGACTCAATTCAGAAATCAAACACAAAATGTCATGACTTACTGCTGGGATTCATTTAAAAAATCGGTATATTAACTTTCATTACTTCTGTATTTCCTGTATTTAGTATCTAAGAGAAGGAGCACTACATCTGCCTTGAAGAAATAACCTTAGTGTACAATAAATTTGACAAAATTATTTGTAAGTACATTTATATAAAAATGGTTGTAAAAATGTTAATGGTAATGATTGTATTTCATTGCATAGGATACAGCTAGGAGATCCACGTGTCTCGAAACAATTCAGGCCTGTTTACTCCTTCATAGGGGCCCAAATTCCCATTTAATTTGGGTACAGACTCACTTGTACAACTGTTTAAAGTTACTCAATTTGTCACTGTGGTGAAAAAATGAATATCAAGATTAAGATTAGTGCTTACCAAAATTGAGGTTAAATTTTCACAATACTTATGTGCAAAATGAAATTCTTGACCAAATATTTAGAACAATCCTATTTCAAAATAATAAGTTTTTTTGAAAAATAATCAAATTACAACAGAGAAAAGGCCAATGTCCCCAACCCTCTTCCTGCATATTCATAGGTTGTTTTATAGCATCCTGTTTTAAATTCTGAACGTGTTAAATGAGATCCAGGAGTAAATGTGAGGAGAGATGAGCAGGGCAGAATCGTTGCATCCTGAATGAAGAGTTTGGATGTTGGATCTCTTATTCACTTCATGCAGCCTAAGGAGCCACATGCTTGCTGCTCTCAGATATTTGTTCCTTTATAGTTCCAACACCCATTTCGTTCTCCCTCTTGGAAAGTCCATTTCACCTTCGTGCCTTGGTTTCCCCACCCAACCTTCTCCAGCCTCACGACGGTGCCGTGAGGATCAGCCCGTGGGATCACCTTTGGAGAGGGTCACCCCAACCTTCTCCTGCTCTGCAGTGCTGCCGTGAGATCAGCCCGTGGGATCACCTTTGGAGAGGGTCACCCCAACCTTCTCCAGCCCTGCAGCGGTGCCGTGAGGATCAGCCCATGGAAGCACCTTTGGAGAGGGTTACCCCAACCTTCTCCAGCCTCATGACGGTACCGTGAGGATCAGCCCGTGGGAGCACCTTTGGAGAGGGTTCTCAGCCACAGTTTCCCGCCCGGAATTCCACGGTTTCCCGGTACTCACGGGCGTGCTCGTAGCCGGCCTTCATGCGCTGGTAGAGCCTGGCCCTCCACTCCCAGCCCTTGAGCTGCTTGTCCCGCTCGGCGCTGTCCGTGCTCAGCCCTTCGCTCACCGCTTGCGCGGACAGTTCTGTCACTCTCTGCTGTGCCTCCTGCACCAGTGTGCTCAGGTGCAGGGATCTGCTCTCCACATCCACAACTGCCAGGAAAACGGGAAATAGGAAGTGCTCGGCAAAATTTCGACCTCGCTCAAAGCACGTGTAAGGTCAAGCCCTCGCACACTCTGCCTTCCCATCGTTATCTTGTTGTCAAGTGGGTTACAGCAATGCCAATTGATACCACTTAAAGATCTGGCCACTTAAACGACATTAACAACATGAATAAATTTACCACATTTTTTCCTCTGCTATTTCTGATATGCTTAAAAATGTTTTAATTAGACGGAAATTGCATGTCTAAGTTGGAGTATGAAAACCCAGCTAAAATACTAACCCCTCTCTCTAAGCTCTGCTTTGGCATAATATCATAAACTCACATTAAAAAAAAAAAGAAGATTGTACTGATTATAAACACACACAATACATAAACTTCTACAAACAAGGAGAGATCTAATTGGCAAAATTTTGTGCCTGAGGTCCATGGCTGGTAGAAAATGGATCTCTTTACAGCTTTTTGTGCCACAGTTTTGTCCGTGTGAAACTTAATTAATCCTCTGACAGGCAGCAAGCAGCTTAACACATAGAGATTTTTTCTTCCAGTGTTCAGAATAATTTTGATTTGATGCTCAGCAGTTCATATTTTCTGTGTGAACTACTGTGGGCTACATCAAGGTGAAAATGAAGATCACATAGGTTACAAACTAAAATAGGTTTGATTTTAGCCCAAGTCCACAAGACTACCCTAAACAAGCCCCTTGATTATACAGCGAAATGTGGTGAATCGAGTCCTATTTTCAGAGTTGCTCTTAGCCTAAAACGGTTCAATTTGCAGCTTAGGAAGTAGGACCTGTAAAGATGTTTAATTTGAAAAGAAATGCAAGTACTGATTTGGTGTTCAATATGCAGGAAATAATGTAGAACAGAAGGAATTCTGAAATCACAGAAAATAACTTTGGTGTCTGGTGTTTTTGCAGAAGAGCTCTGAGACAGCTTTAATTTAAAGGGCCTCTTCTTACCAAAATCAGTGCCCTGGCACATGTAGCTTTTCTTAGCAATAGTGGGGGACTGCTGTGTAGGGACAGGCAAGCTCTTGGTTGCCCCAAGTCTTTTACAGGAACAGCAGGAATCTTACTCAGAATGAACCCATCATTCACTTGCACAAGTCAGGAGCAGCAGACATTTCTGAAGACATCAAACTGTACCATGTAAAGCACCAAGACTCTGACAGGTTTTTGACACCAAAACACCACAGGAGTAAATATGTCTGTGGATATGAATGTGTTATTTCTAAACTGGGGTCATGTGGGACAAATTAATGGGTCATATGGGACAAACAATTGGAAAGGACCTTCTCTAGACCAATCCTCTTCAAAATAGGCTCAGCTGAGAGGTCAGGCCAAGTTACTGAAGGCATTATCCGGTCTGGTCTTGAAAACTTCCCAGGATGGATGGAGACTGTTCCAATGCTTCACTGTCCTTATGGTGAAAAAGGTGTTTGTTTTATCCAGCCTGAACCTCATTTTAACTTTTGCCTCTGTCTCTCATAACAGTATGACAGCCAGAGTTTAGCAGAGTCTAAGAATAACCCTACTGATGTGAAAAGTGCCCTGGGATCTTTACAGCCACAGGAGAGCAAAGAATTACTCAACACCTCTGACATCCAAAGGGTCGTTTTTGAAGAATGTTTGTCTCTAAGACTGGCTTGAAGCCATCCTTCTTAAGTTTGATCATTCTTCATATGGACACCAGGGACATATGGCCAGGCTCCCTGGAAGCTGCTGGTATCCTCAGAACTGTTGTTTACTGGGAGGCCAGAGGTGATAGGGTTTCCTGGATCCATGCCTACAATAAACATGCAACACATCTGATAGCACAACAGGACTGAGGAGGGAGATTTTATGTGCCAGAGCTTCAGGTGGTTGAGAATTGGTATTGGTTCAAGTTCTCACTAAGGATCTGGCTCTATCTGTTTAATCAAGATTCAGATCCACATTTGTCGGGTCTTGGAAACATGTCCAATCAGCCAGTGGGAATTTTAATCTCATTTTTATTTGGACTCACATGAACAAGACAATCATGAGTATATGATGAATACTAGTAGCTGAAAAGGTAACACTTTGTCTTCTCCCCAGCTAAATTAATATTTTAAATGCTGCACTCTCTGAGCTTAGTTACTTTGTTTTTAAAAGATGTTGTGTTCCTGTTGAGATTTATACAATCTGAACTCCATGTGGAGATGAAGATCATAGTTTTATTTTCTATTGCTTTATCTGCTGCTGTTCCAGGCAGAAATCCAGGTGATACAGATGGAAGCTATCTGTCCTCCAGATCCTCTTTTCTACAGAGTTAGGTTAGGGGCTATAATGAGGTTTCAGCTGGGTCACTACAGATTATATATACAGTGGTTTTCTGTGAAGGAAACTCTTTGTGTGCACTTGGAATGAGGAATTCCTCTATTTCACCTTCTCCCAGCTCAGTGCATCTGTCTGGTACCCTTCTAATCACATTAAGAGATGCTGTGTCCAGTCCCAAAATTGGGTGAGTCAGGATTTTACCCTCTCATTCAGCCTGGGGAAGTCTTGTTCAATTGCCCACCACAGAGAAATGAAAATGCTCCTGCTGGGTGCTGGATCATGTTCCTGCAGCCCTGAGATGATACAAACAGGATTTCATTTGAACAGGGTTGGCTGAGTGCAGAAAGCAGAGCAGAAAGTCTGGAGAAAATAGAAAGTGACTGCCATCAGTACCACAAGGCTGAAGCCACGTACAAAGATGCTGTGAACTTTTGTTTTGAGGGCTGAAAATAACTTCTTGCATTTAGCTCTCAACCACCACTGCAAACCCCTCAGGTAAGAAACCCAAATGAAATGATAATTTGCTTTTTATTGAGAATGCTTCATCCATTATTTCAATCAGAAAAACTAAAAATCAAGATAAGTGAAGTGGAAATTTGGTGGATATATTTTGAAATGGAAATGAGGTGGTTATATATTCATATTCTCTGTGTTCATAGGCATGTTTGCATTAATTACAGGAAATGAATACTAATTTATGATTGCCCCTGCTCGCCATCAGACTGCATTTATTTACAGATGAGGTCAATGAAAAATTAGTTTAGTCCTTTTTACTGCTGTTTAGAACACTCAAGACTGTGTTTTCCTCTAGATTTGTCATGGTTAATGAATGTTGCTTCAGCAGTCAATCATGTACTCTAAATGCTGTCACACTTTTTTTTAAAGCCTCAGTCATGAACCATGACAGAAAAATAAACAAATAAATATAAAACTAAAAAACTCTTTTCACTGAGCAGCTACACTATGCAAAAATCTCCAGGGAAGGTTAAAGGAGGCCAGAATAAATGATAATATAAGTGCTGTGGATATAGAAAAGCAATAAAGGTGTACCAACACTGAGGGTCTGGCAAAAAAACTCAACATGCACATGCACACACACACTCTCCAGTGAAAAAACTGGCAATGTTAGTAGCCTCAAGGTGCAATTTCCTGGAGCACTGAGATTGACATGCCAGCACTAAATGTTGTTAATTTAACTAACTTCAAATTAATGGCAGAGTCTGCAGTGGCCGAACCCCTCAAACACAGTCTCATTATAGCCTTGCTGGGAATGTCCTAAATATAGGCATTGACAGTTTAAAACAAATTCTCTTACATCGGGGTATTTTTAGACCCACGTAAGGCGTCAGAGCTTGTGTCATGGTATATGGTTGATTAATTGGGTTGGTAAGTCACCCTCCAACCCACAAATTGGGCATAAAAAGGCCCATGAAGGAATACAAAGAAGTTTTATAACTACAATATGTAGTTATAAGCAATATTGGTATTCCAGTAAAGTGAGAAGGTCTGTTTTGTGTTTAGGTTTTCTCTGGTTCTGTAGAACTTTGAAATTATCATTTAAGTGGGATTTTTGGCCATTTGAAGACCAGGAGTGAGGGGTCTGTGGGTAATGGAAGTGATAGATTTGAATACAACTGGCTTCCTGGAGGCAGCAGAGCCAAAATCAAAAGGATAATCAAAATAAAGCAAAGTCTAGACAACCCATCATCCTTCCATTTTTGATGACAAACTCTACATTTCAGACCTTGTGATCTGAATTCAGACTAAGTGATCTTTGAATCAGTTCCTGTTTCCTTAATTTTAGAGATTTTTTTTCTCAAAGTTGCTATTAACCCAGCTGCCCCAGTGTTAATCCCATTAGAAGCTCAACCTGATTCATTAGTTGGTGTATGTAAGATAGAGAACAAAACAAGATCTACTGAGCACATATTCAACGAGCAGATGTTGCTGCAAATCTCCTCCAGCACTCTTGTTGTTACAATCATCCTATGACCAAACCAGGCAATTTTTGTGTGCCATGTAATTGATTTTCCCTAACAACAGCAGAATTGATCTCATGCAGGCAATTATCTAAGTCAATTTGTATTCTTTACTTACAGTGTGGGCTTTCCTTTGCCCCGACGTGTAGAAGGGTCCTGGCAATGGGGACGTTGTTTGTCAAAATGGCAACATCCAAAGGAGTGAGTCCCTCACTGTTTGGTGTGTTCAGGTCCAGCTCCTCCAGTGTGTATTGATAAAGAAGAATCTGAACTGCATCCAGGTCCTGCTGCTCTACGGCCTCAAACATAGCTTCATTGCACTGGAAATTCTGTGTGTCAATAAAGACAGAAATTCAGTAAAATTTTTCATATGTTAGTGCTTTAACAATAGACAAAATCTGTGTTTTGTGAGATTGCTATAAAATATTGCTCCTCCAGCCCCAGCTGAGGCTCAGATTGGAGCATGGCAAATGTTTGCAGCAGAATTGAGCTGGGTCTGCCCCTGGATTGGAGTGCTTGAAATTGCTTCAGGTCTGTGGGAAGATTCGAGTGAGATTCAATCCCATATGAGACAAACACATTCTTATTTAGGCATCTGTCCTGTCATCAAACTGTACGAGCGACATTATGTTTGCAGTGTGAAACTGGCTGATACACTACAATTTTGGCAGAGTCTTGGACTACTGAGTTTTTCAAACTTAAAATTTCAAGTGGAAAGCTACAGTCAGGTGATGAAAATCCAAATCAAAGAAGCGATACTGCAGAAAAACCTTCCCAGTTCCAGTGGGAGCCAGTGCGTTCATTCCACCACCTCAGTTATTTCCAGGTGCCCGTATTTTTGCGTTTAAGTTGTAACTAGAAGAAACTTTGAAATTTATAGGCCTTAAAAACAGAAGTAGAAATGGGACTGAAAAAATGGCCTGTCCAGTGTGCATGTCTGAGCAGCAGACAGCACGAGCAGCCAAACCCAAACTTTCATGGCACCAACTCTCAGGCAGGGAGAAGCACTGAACCTTTTCCTTACCAATGCCAAGGAGATAAAAGAATGGCACAATACAAAGGCCCTTATTGTTTCTTAATTGAGCTGAGGAGAAGCAGGTGCAGGAGGGTAGCAGGGCCTGCAGGTTTCTTTTATGAGAACATCCTTCTGGAGCCTGCAGTAATGACAAGTTATTTGCCAAGATTCTTTAAATTCTCTCCCAGTGTCCCATTGCCATAATTACCCGACAGGGTTTTTCCCTCTTTGGAATGAATTGGCAGGAGCAAGAGGCCCAGCAAGGCAAGGAGGGCTCAGAGCACAGATTCAGATATGCAGTGCAAACCAGCTCGCTGTGTCCCAAAACCACATGGAGGGAGCACTGAGAAAATTCTTATCACAGAATGCATTCTTTATTCTATGAAATAAATATTGAATTGAAACCATCTTCTACTGTGATTAGAAGTTAACAACTCAACCACACTAAAACTTCATTTTCTTTTTAAAATGGATATAGTTTTATTTGGCATATCCATGTCCAAGTGTGCTCTCAGTGAAACAATATTGACCTGCGGGAATATCTTTTGTCTCCTCGTAAAACACATGGACTAAGGGTTTCCAAGCAGTTCTGGAAACTACAGTGCACAGCTCCACCTTGGAATCTGATCAGTTCTACAGGGGCTTTTTTTCAGTGTGCTTGAAGATAAAAGTGTTCTCAGAAATTTTCAGGCCTGACAGGGATCTTCTGGTCGACCCCTTGCATGTGAAACATTGGTACCACACCAAGAAATTGCAAAGGTGATGTTACCTAAAAGTTTCAGTATGGACCCCACCTGTGCTGAATATTGGGGATCAGCAGAACAGGAGGACAAATTTACCCCAAACTGCCAATATAATACGTGAGATACTTATGTTAACACGACAGTCTGAGGACGGGATGAGCTACGCAGCAATAAAGGAAATCTGCGACAGCAGAGCTGCCTTGGGAATCTGCTTTGTAGACACTGAAGTACAGAATAGCTCATACTCAAATTATTTTTCTACTGTTATTGGAATTTTCTCTACAGTGTTATTTATGGGAATACAGGATAATTATGCTTCAGAATCATCTGCATTTTGACCGAATCAGAAAACAAGCAAAATTATATTACTCTTGTAACTGATCACAGCTACAAAAATCTACTTATTTAGCAGTGAATTAATCAAGATTTTACAAAGGGAATTGGTTGAAGGAAACTGAATGACTGCATTGGTCTGCATTTCTTTTAGTTAAGTTTACTTTTGGAAACAGCCTGAGAGCAGAACAAAAAGGTAAAGCTGATGATATTACTGAGTGAAAGGCTGTGGTGCCCACTCAGGACAGGAAAGCAGTTATTTCTCTCTTCACATTTTCCCTTCTGTGGCACTGGGTACACACATTGTTTTCCCTTTTTTAAAAAACCAGAATAAGTAATTCTCTTTTAATTGGCTTTACATATGTGCACAAAAGTTAAATGAGTTAGCATTTGGAGAGTGCTACCCTAAGTGATCAGTATCATTATTTGGCTTTAATTCCAATTTTGTGTGAAACTCAGAAAATCTTGTACTACATCTCAGAAGTTTCTTCCATTATATAAACCAAAAATTCACTGTTACATAATAATAAAAGAGAGATGGCTAACTTCACTACTATAGCTGAAATTAACCCGAATTGTGACTGACAAAAGCATCTGGTCCTTTTAAAATATATACACACACACACACCTTAACAGATTTTACCTACCTGTCAGATTGCTGTAGAATTATTTTTAAAACTTTGATTTAAACTGGGGTTTTTTGATTCAGCTATCATGGTTTGGACCTGCCTGTGTGCCTTTGAAAATGCATTTTTGGATTTTGCTTGCCAAATGAAATACCTGAAGTATTTGTGAAACTTTGGCCCTAAGTAAGCTGTTGAGCAGAATCTAAGCACGTGTTTAAGTTAATTTGCCGTAAACGCTCTTGCCAACTGACCTGTTGGCAAGAATGTTTCACCAAAAGCAAAAAATAAAAGCAAATTTCTATTTCTTCATTTCATTAGAAATCTGATTGAAAAAGCTGCACTGATTTAAATGAGAGACAGAGCATGAATATTATGAGCTACTCCATCCAATCCAAACAATTATGAGACCAAACTGCAAATATCAGGTTTTCCAAATGAACAATTCAGACACAAGCAATAGGCTGAAATACATTGGCAAGTCTTGTAACTTCAAGGAGTCTAAAATCATGGGAACCGTGATGTGGCCTTTCTAACTGGGCATGTGTGCATCCCTCATCCAGAGCAGAGCACATCCAGCTGTGCTAGACAGCCAAAAAACATCCTGAGAGGCAGCAAAACATCTGTTACATCTTCACCCATGCTAGTGGACTGCCCCACTTGGAAGTCTGCTTCCACCCCAGCTCTTCAAGTCCAGAAAAACCTTCTACACACCTGACCAACTTTTGCCCAACTCTTTGCTTTCACACAGAAAACAGAAATATATTTGCAAATGATACAGTTTTCTGCAAAAAGCTTATCACATTCCATGTAGAAGATTCTCTAGTATTGCAGCACTTTTCAGACCTCTGCAACCCAGAGATAAGAAATCCAAACAGGTATGAGGAGCAGTATTGTTAGACCCAAGTGCTCAATTTTAGTCCAGCTGGTATTGTCACAAATACCAACAGGAGCCTTCTGATATCTGCCATCATTTACCTTTACTAGAAGGCTTTCTTCTGCTCTGAAAGGACAAAAGCATTAAATTCAAGGAGAAACTGAATCCCATTTAAAAGTGATTGGGTGAAGTTTAGGAGCAGTTTTTACATTGCTTTTTCCTTGACTCAGTCCTGCAGCCTCTAATCATCAGCTGGACAGCTGTGCTATGTGATTAATTTATTTAGGTGTTACTGTGATGCACAAATGGATATACTGAAAAGAACTACAGTATTGCTTTGCAGTAAGTAATAACCATGTTCCAGTAAGTGATTCGGTGCCAGAGTGTTTAGAAATGCAATCTTATGTAGCTTAATTAAAATGAAGTGCCCCTTTCAAGCTATTTGCTCTAAGTTTGACTGAAAAAGTCCACTATGTGCTACTGGAGTTGGAAAAAGTGGTAAAGTAGTTTCTGCAAAGACTTGTTTTGATAAACATGAGTTCAAGAATAAAGCTATTTTGGGACATTGCTATGTCTGCAGCAAGACAACAATTTACTGAATGGAAAGTGTTGCACAGCAAGAGAGAGTGGAAAGAAAACTCTTCACTAGCCAAAGCTGAAAGAAAACAAATTCTAACAAATGTTGTTCACTTGTCTGGAGACATGATTTTACTCCTTGACTTAGCTCAGTGGCACAGAAATTCAATGATTAGAAAATACATGAGCTAGCAACCTGACCTGGAATATTTCCACCCCTTTACTAATGGTTTCCTTGCCGTTTATTTCTAGGGAAAATTGGGAAAACAACAAGCAGAATGGAGAGAATGGGATACAAAGCCTCTTGAGTTCAGTGGGAGCCTATTCACTGCCTCTTGTGGACACCAGCTCAGCCCCCAGGCTGGTGACACCTACAGGTTCCTCTGCCGGGTGTTTGTCAGTGACAAAAGCTGTGACACTCCCGTGACAGTGCAGTGGGCTGGGGAAACTGAGTTAGCACAGGTGTGTCTGTATTCCATGAAATCCCCACCCACACAACATGAAATCAATCTTCTAATGATGACTGATGGGACAGGCACTCCCACTGCCTGACAGATCCAGAGTGACAAGGGACAGAACTGAGGCTGTAAGTTATTGGCTCAGGGTGAGCGGAGGACTCGGCCCCCAGCAGCAGTGCCCTGCTCCTCAGTCCTTTGGCTCAGCTCATTGGCAATTTCTCTTCTTATTAGTTAAGTACGACAGAAGAGCCCATGTTTGAAGGAATGGGTAACCTGAAGTGTGTGTTTAGATAAACACTGGTCAGAAGATATGCTCACAGACTGGCATTCATTCAGCCCACGTCAGTCTGCTCTGGCACGTCCCCAGCACTGCTTTATCCTCCTCCTTCACTCCCTCAGTCACGCTCGGGCTTGCAATTGAAAAAAAAATAAAAGACAGGAAAAGATAGTGACTAAAAAAATTAATCTAAAGAATCTTTCCCCACAGTTCATACTTTGAGATCTCAATTCAAATCATCCCTATAAACTGAAGAGCATCTGGAAACCCACAGCCTCAAAGCACAACTGTTGGCTGTCATGCAAAGGCTGTTCTCCAGTTCTCAAGCCCTGTTTGAATTTCAGGCTTCTCTTGTGAAACAAGAATCTATTGGCTCTGGAAGAGCTGAGAGGAAGCAGTCATGGTCCCCTGCTTCCTTCAGGTCATGGGCTTTCCTCACAGGAGAGAGACAACAGTCTCCACAGGTCATGCAAGGGTCCTTTGACTTCAGGAAAGCACGATCCTAGGTGAGAGCACTGAATTTCTAATTGAATTAGAAATCATTTCCAATTCTTGCACTGATCCATATAATATGTCTCTTACATAACAAAATTTGTGAGTGTTAAAGGAGTCTAGAGCATCCTTTTTCCTTCTGACAAAATATAATATTTATGTTATCTGGCTCAGCCATACTCTGAGTTTAGTCCTGCATTGCACTAGGAATCTGATCTAGTGCAGCAGAGTACTGGTTCCAAGAGGCATCTCCTGGTGCATTCACAGACACTGTCGTTAGTTTTTGCTCTACAGAAGTGGAGGCGAACTCTTTCCTTCAAAATAATTCGAAGGAGAGGTTGAAGAATGTGTCTGTTCTTCCTACTTATGGAAAAGTGGAATTTATTTTATTCTGACAATACCAACAAGCAGGTTCATCTTCCTCCAGCAAATATAAAACATTCTGTTGTACACTAAACTTACATTGGGCTATTATCTCAGGGACAGAGTCCATTCTCCAAAATGTGTGCACTGGGGGTTGTGTAGCTTCAGCAGCACTGGCAGCAGCAGGAGCCCTTGTGGGGTTAATTTCAGCAGGTGTTTATCTATTTTACCGTGCTGGTGCCAGAGTGCTTGGCTGGGATTTGGTTGGAGTAGGCAGGCTAGACTGCTTCACATGGGATCTCTTTCTTCCATAGCCTTATCTACTGACCATCACCACAGCCTGGGAACAGCCTTGCATTTATCTGTCATGCCTGAAAGTTCTATTTGCTCTGTCATTTGGAAAAATGGGAACTTCTATTAGAGCCACCTTCACCTTCCTCAAAATACTTTTTATTCTTTTCTTGTAAAGCGAAACACTTGCATCTATATATTTAATTCACATTTTGCCATGTAAGTGCCGAGTTACAACCTTGCTCCTAAACCAAAGCACCACCACTGGAGCAGGTAGCCTGCCTTTACCCTTCAGGAAGGTCACACTCTATTTTGGCAAAGGCTCGTAAACGGTAAGGCCGGGAAGAACGCGCGGCACCGGCCAGGGAGCAAAGCGAGGTGACGAGAACCGTACGGACTTTAGGAGGTGGAGAGGAGCGCGAATTGTGGGCTGGGCAGGGAGGGCGATTACCACGGAGGCCTTGCGGAGGCCGAGGCGGTCGGCGCGGGCTCTGAAGTAGGCCTCGTCGAAGGACGTGTGGCTGCCCTTGAGCTTCTCCGACAGGTTGCGGTACAGCCGCTTGGCCGCGTTGGGCGACGAGGGCATGCTGTGCTTCTTGCTCTGCAGCAGGCTTAAGTTGTGCATTTGCTGGGTCATTTTTCAGCCAGGGGTTTCTAGAAGGAAAGCAGCAGCCGTTTAGCGAGGTTTCGCTACACCCGCCTTCTGTTCCGCTGCAGAAGTGTGGCACTGAAACGCACAGTGCCGGGCTGCCGGGGCTAAAATCACTTTCACACGCAGTTTCTGGACACACGGAGGCACGTTTTGGGCTTTTTCAATGGCAAATTGCTCGTTATGGAACTAGACTGGTGGATACCAATGGAGACAGAGAATTAGAGATGGAAAAATAAAACAGACCACCCCAGAATTATTTGCTAATTTGTATAAGGAGGAGGGAATTAATGAGGGAAACAACCGTTTGACAGAGTGAGTTCTGGTAATACAGGTGTCAGAAAAAATGACACCCAAAAGTAAATGTTGCTGTGGACAGTTTCATACTGAGTGGATTCTTCCTCAGGTACGGGGCAGACACTGGTTTTGTCTTTATATTGTATCATTTTATCCTGCTCTGTGTTTGCCTCGTCCATTTAGAGTACAAACCCTTCCAAGAGGGACTGCTGCCTCGCTCTGACTGCCTCACCTAATTGGATTTACATATTATCTCATAATTAAACAATACTTTCTGTGCTCTATCATCACAGTAATTTTTCTGTGTTAGGAAAAATTGAATTAATATTTAACTTTGGAAGCATATTATGTAGGAATAATTTTGCCTTTCTGAAGGGAAACTAAGAATCGGATTTGACCCAACTTTAGGAATAGGAAACTATCTCCATGGATTTCTAAGGTGACAAAAATGCACCATTTCTTCACATTTCCTTTTCCCCTGACAAGAGTGTGTACACATCTATGAGACAGAATGTCTCTCTAGGAGACTTCACGGTTGTAATAGCAAACCTGGCTACCCTTTCAGACTATCTTTTCTGGAAATAATCTTTAGGTTTTTTGCTCTATGGTAGAAATCCTTTTTGTTCTCATGGTCTCAGCCTTCTTCTAAGCAAATTGGATGGCAGGAGCAGACTTTAATGACTATTTCCAGTAAAAGCATTCTTTGCTAAACACTCACCCTGCTCTTGAGGCTGGTTTTGGCAGGTATTTGTCCTTAAGATTAAAGACACCACTCAGGTCTCCTAAGCTTTCTACATCTCCCATTCTCAGTGTACACCGTGGTGAGCAGACACCCTGAGCATAGAAGTATCTTCCTACAAATAATTTCACATATTCTCCATGCTCCTGGGGTATTGAAGAGAGACCAAGTCTCTGCGAGAGACAGAGTCAACACAATTGTCATTATGTGATGAGAAGACTTTGTTACGTTAGAACAACAATGTGTGCAATCAGAAGGGAATTACGTGAGCTGCATTCCTGAAATGAATGTGCAAGTGTGGAGATGATCAGAAGCTCTCTGGGACTCAGGAGGCAGCAATACTGCAAAGATTTTTGACTGATTTTCTCTGAATTTATGGAGTAAACTGATTATCCACCTTCTACTTTTCTATGTTATTAGTATTTTAAAGAAACGTTGCAATTTACCAAATTTAATAATAATTTAATTCTCAGTTACTTAGAGTAACACTTCCAGTATCTGTTAGTATATAGTGCTACAGATTATCCCATACAATTTTTTCCTCTTATCTCTGTTTTCAAGAATTTCTTCTTTTCATCAATAAAGTATGGGTCAAAACACAGACCCAAAGAGTAAATAAAAGTAGGCCAGTAAGTTCCATAGGCATGTTTGTAAAGGAAGTTTCAATTTCCCAAAATAATTTGATTCCAAGACTACAAGTTTTGAATACCAAATACCACACAGTGAGTAGTGAACTCAGGACAGAAAGAACAGCTTGTGTTTGCCACACAAACCTAACCACCCTCGAGGTGAGGACAAAGAAGAGCAGACCCAACCAATTCTTGATTCCAAGGCAGCTCAGCACACTGCACCGTGTCTGCTTTGGGATGATGGTTCTTATTTGAAAAGCAACAGGCTCAGCACATCTGAGTGGCACAGGAGAGGTTACAAGCTTCATGAAGCCAATATGGGAATCTACTGAGGAGCTGTGTAGATACTGAGTAAGTTTACATTAAATAAATTAGCAACATCTACTTAGAAGGGCTTCTCCTACCTCTTGTGGTATTATTAAAACAAAACAAGAATGCCTGATATTAAAGCTAACATGACTTATGCCTCTATCAGTGTTCTCTAGGCTGATAAAGTCCTCCCACTGTCTCACAAGACCAAAACACCTGCTTGCTGACTTTAATACTCTCAAGGATTTAAATAATTACCAAAAAAAAGAATTTTGCCAGCCTGACTCCTAAAAAGCCCTATCTCTTCTCCAGCCTTCACTAATGCAGGAAGTGTATTTGTCTCCATCTCCTTAAACTCAGTTGCCCAGACGTTTTTCACAGAATCTCTTGGAAGTCATCAAGTTCAGGCTTTTCTTGAGAAGCAGAGAAATTGTTTCCGGAATCCCAAATTTTACAGAGAAGAGATTGACAGCAGCATTTTATTTTATGAGAAAATACTAATTTGAGCTAGTAAAAGAGAAGCACCTGTCAGTTTTTGGACATTTTTCCAGGAAATCTGGGTCTTTGGGGGAGGTGTTCTAGTGACATCTCTCCCAAAACACATTCAAAACTCAGGCAGTTGGCAGGGCTGTTTTCTCTGTTTCAGTGTGTACACTGTAAAAATAAACTGGAGTCTCTAAGTGTGTTACAGCATTCTAGAATGCTGGTGTAGGCTTTGCACCAAAGCAAATTAGGCATCACTGGGGTGCTGATCTGTGTCACCAACCCAGAAAATCTCAGAGCAGTTAAATCCCAAGTCTGTTTCCCGTGGCGTGGGTTACTGTTCTTAGGGACTGTGACTAAACATGGTTTCACTCCAGATATTGCAGTTCCTTAGGCTTGCTGGAGTCCTTCCCACCTTGATCTGGTCAAGGAACCAGGATTTATCCATTCAGAAGAGAAAACCAGTGTGTTAGTAACCACCTGAACAATGACTTCTGAGGACAGTAACCACAGCGTGCCCTTGGCACACAGGGAGGCTTTATCAGTAAAGAACCAGAGCAGATCCCAAGTCTGACACTGATGGAAGTAGAGAACAGAGTCTTTTCTAATCTCATCAATGTTTCTATGAAGTCAAGAGCAGGTGAATCTATAGAGATGCTAAGTAAACACTCTTGAAATTGCAGCTATTCAACAATAAAACAGATGGCATCTTTGCTATCCACACAGAACTGGTGAATCACAAATGACGTGAAACACAGACATGTTCCCTGTATGCTCACCACCAATATTCCAAACAAATGCAGGGAATAAATGTGGAACAATAAAGCAATAGCTGGAATGACATGATACAAATGAGCTGCATTTTTTCACCGTGTACTGAACCAGTAAGGTGCAAAATGCTACTGCAGATGATCATACTTAGCATCCTTCCTAGTCACATACAAGGTATGAAAGGAAAGAAAAAAAAGTCAAGTTGCATATTCTGGTAAACTTTCTGGAAGTGGGATCTTATTAGGCTGTAGAAATGACTCACAGTAGAGCAATGGGAATGAGATTGGGCAAAATCGTGGGTAAAAAGCATAATAAGAAATAAGAAAAGGAGACAGCTAGGTTCACGTGATTCTTTGATGGAAAGCACAGGGTTTTTTGAATGTTGGCATTTTTTTTACAGAAATCAACTATTTCATGAGAGCAGTTTTAGGCCCCTTTTAAAAGTTACCAATTTAATTTCTTTTACAAGCATATCCTTGCCTCAACAATCAGGTGAAGACCTGAAATGTGCATGGTCGTGATTGAAACAACAAATCCCGCAGCTGAAATGCACTTAGCTTGAGGATAGGTCATTGTCAGAACTGAAATTGTTGCAGCACATCGAAGACTAATAATTTAGAAACAGGAGATGTGCAGAACAGACCCATTTGAGATTTTCACCTGTGGAAGCCTCTGCACAAAGCTGACATGTGGCAGGATGGCATAAGGACATCTCCATATGGTTTGGAGCAGCCCTGTGTTACCTGACTCGCATCCCCACAGCAAGCTGGGCACTGCAACAGGCAGCACAGCACCTGGCTTTACTGAGAAAGGCAGGACTAGACAAAATAACAGCAGCAGCTCCCCTTATACCCAGTCACAATTAACAGCAGTTGGCATTTCCAAGAGTTAAAGAGCACAAAAGTCTCGCAGCAGACCTCTGGGGAAGCAGTTACTGCCCTGCCCTGGAAATACCCTTCAAACCAGTCTGTGTGACTGTCTCTGTGCTAGAGCTCGAACCAAACCAGCGGCCAAGGTCTCCCAAAACACATTTCATGCTGCACATCCGGCAGCTTCATCTTTGTGATCAGATTTCCACTTGTACCTAAGCACTGAAGTCACCATTTTATTCCCCATCACCAGTGTCCTTTAAAAGCCAAATTCAAATGCAAATAAATATAAAATAGTTACCTTTATAAAAGCTTTGTGTTTTTTTTCCTTTTTAATTGTCAAATACTGACCTAATATTCACGTCCCTTAAAAACATATTGCAGAGAAAGAAAAAGAAATACCTAAATTATAGATCACTCTCTGTTGTCTGTGGCACATATATGCTACACTCTATAGACAAGTGCACTGACAGGGCACAGCATAGCTGTAAAAGCATTCTCTTAGGATTTCAGGAAAACACAACAGCTGAGAAACCACTCAACACTGTATGTTTATGTATCAATCTTATACTCCAGACTAATAATTAAGAATATATGCATTAAAGACTTAAATTTGACTTACCAGCTTAGGCTATCCAAGGCAAAACGTGAAGAAGTTGCTGGTAATTGTCCACTGTCTTCCTTCAATGAATCACATTAGCTTTGCTGTCTCTGCTGGCTCAGCCTCTGGGCAGGATGAGTAAATCTCTTCCTTACACTGCATGAATGATCAGATATTAAAAAGCCTATTACTAGTAATTACTGAAGTCCAAGATTGCTGCTAAAACCTCAGTGCAAAACAGCGTTTAAAGCAGGAAGTGTTGTATCACAGGTAGAATGCTTGGTGCCTTAACTCTGTCCCAGTTACCTGGGCAGCTGCAGGAGTGACTGATACGTGAAGCCTCCATGTGAGAGATGCCCTGACTTCTGTGTGCTTTTAGCTTGTTGCAGCCTTTAAAACTGATCAGCAGCACAGCGTGCAAGTAGAAAAAATAATTACTGCCAGAGTGAGCAAAACTGCAATTGTAATTAATTTACCATGAAATATGAGCAAAGAGACATCAATGCAGCCATCCTCAAGCAGTTGGTTTTATGCTAAAACAGTGAAAGGGGGGGGGAATCTCAGTGCAGTAGTGCTTGTTGCATGTGATGTATTGTTTCTTCTTTCTCCAGGCAAGCTACCACTACAGCTGTCTGCAATCATAGCAACAAAAGCAGCAACCAGAGCCATAGCTGTGGGACATCTGCAGCACCGGTGGAAAGCTCCCAGCCTGAGCAGGTTACACCTCAAAAAGATTATTAAATGGACAACAAAAACACACTCTACAGATGTCTCAGCTAAAGCAGATCCTGTCTGCATTAGGAGCTTCCAAAATAGTAGAACAGTGGTATTTCTTAATCTGTTTTTTTTTTTTTACTATAGGGCAAAAAGTTGCAAATGCGGGAACCCACAGAAATCCACAAAATGTTACAAAGTCAAATATGGAATATTTGAAATACCCATATACAGAATTCTAAAAACAGTGAGGGTGATAATCAAAGATAAACAACAATCTAGAAAATTGTTATCCTTCTAGACAGTCCACTGGGTTAAATTCATGCGACCAAAACACTCCAGTGCAACATCTGATAATAGAAAGGAACCAAACCACACCAACTCCTGGGTCTGCCATAGCCAGAGACCATTAATATCTACAGAAAAAGTATTTTTGATCGTTTTTAAGGAGATACCAGAGCTACTCTTACAATCTGCTGAAATTTTTCCCCTGGATTTATTCAGACGTGATGCTTGATTTTTGGAAAATGTTGGAAACCTCCCAAAATCTGTTGATCAGCCTGATTCTCCCACACTTCAGACCTCAGCTAAGGATGCTGTGCCTCATACCCAAGTGCATCCTTTTGCCCAAGTAGCTGAAGCTGAAATGTGGTCCTGGGCCTGTGGCTTGTATGCCATGGAAGGTGAAGTTGATCTGTACTTTTAAAATCAATCTCCATGTGGATCAAACCATTCTTTGGGGGGGTTTCTATAGGCACATGTGCATGCCTACACACGTGTGTGCAAACATGCACACTGATGTATTTCCAGGGCATAATGAGAATATCAAATGCAAATAGTTGCATGCTTTGCTGCAGCAGAGAACTGCAAAGTGCTATTACAATATTCTGTGCATGGCATTCCTTCTGCTGCACCATGCAAATCACAGGCCCTGTGTGTGCAGGATCCCCTCTTTTGTTCTGCTCCTTCCAGGGATCATTAGTCAGAGAGCTGGCTGAGGCCACTGCTCCTTGCCAACAGGAGGAAATTGGAAATCTTTCGAAAACCACCAAATACCTCTCTAACCCTGAGATACTATCTGGAAAAAAGCATGCTGAAAATCTGAAATGTCTAAATCAGTTAAAAATAAATGTCAGCCTAAGAACTCTATTTTCAGTGCTCTGCTAAATAGGGATGATTCTTCTGCATCAAAATCTCCAATTAAGTTTTTTTTTTGTTTGTATAGGCCTCATCTATGGAACTCACTTGTAAAGGAATTCTCAATTTCCAGCTGTTTTCAGGGGGAAATCCTAAAGTGAATTTGTAGAAATTAGTCTATTCTTAAACATTTTCTAGCAATTTCTCATTGTGGTTCAATACTTCTTCTCTCTTCTGCTTTCTCCCTTCAGCTTGGTGGAAAGCAGCCCTTCTACAGTTGCCTTTTCAATTTTTTAAATGCTTAGTCCTTTTTCTACCCAAACAGGATTTAGTAGAATAGTAAAAATCAAGATGTTTTCTTGCCTGAGCCTAGTGCTGTGAAATACAATTAGGCTTTTTGTATCAAGTAAATATATTTATAATCTTTTTGACCTATGAATATAAATTCATTATTAATCTGTTCAAAAGCCAGAAGACACAAAACAATTCTCTAAGGTAAAAGAAGTAATCACACATTTAGCAAATGATAAAAAATGGAATTATTAAAAATGATTACTGAATGTTTGTAACTAAGTGTGAGAGGCACCTACACCCAGTTCTGGACATGAAGAAGACGAGAAGACCTACAGAAACAAACCCCTGGGTTTGTGATAAACACGTGGGAGCAGATCCTTTAGTGTGATTTCCTGCAGAAACCTGCCCATCCTCAGCCTTTGATGCTCCCATTAGGGGACAGAGAAGTCATCCAGTTATTATTGCACTTGCATTCCACTCTTCATAGCTGCACAGAGCATTTTTCTGGCTGTGCTTACACTGCTGACTTAACGTATCGCGACAGGATTTCCTTCCATCACTGACGAGTCTGAGAGTTCCCTACCTGCAGCACACGACGAGAGCTGATCCCACAAGCTGCTGTTGCTCTTTCTGCTGCCAAAGCTGCACGTTTTGGTGCAGATGTACATTTGAGTGGTACATTTTGTTTGAAGAGGCCGCCCAAGTTGGCTGATTCGGTGACACAGTCTCCCAAACCCTCACCCCGTGCTGTTCCCAGCTTTTCGCACCGCGGGTGTTTTTAGCGTTGTCTTGGCCATTAACTGCATTTAGCGGACTCCGTTTGCTCCTGCCGGCCACGGGGACGTTTCTGGGGTGAGGGAGGAAGGGATGAGGAGCTCCGTGAAGCTCCAGGGCTCTCGCGTCCTCCATCCATCCATCGATAGATGGCAGCGTCCTCCCAGTTCTCCAAACCCGGAGCGGTCCCGGGAGCGGCGGCCGCACCGGGACCGCGCTGTCCCCAGGACGCGGTGTCCAACCTTCCTCGCAGGTGGCATTCCCGTCCTCCATCCCCAGAAACCAGCGCTCCCGGGTCTGATATCGCGTGCGCCGCGTTTGTCAAAAAAACATTTGGTTTTTCCCACTGGAAACCGGGTGGGAAGTTTGGAGCGAAGAAGCTCCACATGGAGCCTGACTTCACTTGCAAATCAGTCAATGGCAAAGCTGGTGCCATCGTAAGGGACAAAACTGTACTTTAGAGTTTGTCACCACACTCATTCTTGCACGTTTTTATGCATATAAGGTACTGTAGTAAATTCCAACTCTGGTTTTGGCAATTCCTGCCTCTTTGGCTCCTTATTTACCTATCATCTTTCACACATACCCCTTTGCCAATTTGTTAATTCTCTGTCCTATTCCCTGATTTCTTGTGCTTCTTAAGGACATTGATCTGAGTCTTACAGTTTCACTAGTTACTTTAGCCAAATCCATAGCAAATAACCTATTATCCACAGAGACACAGAAGTATTCAGTATGCTGATAAAAACGACAAATATTTCCCAGTTCATCAGTCACAGACATGATCAAACTTGAAACATTGTGAAACTGTGAGCGAAGAAAAAATAATTGTGTTTGGCCTAAGTCTAGAAAAGAATTCTCCCAGGTGTTCTGAGATATCTGAGGCACCCATGATCTAAGTGACCAAAAGGAACGGGGCTGGGCAGCCCTGGCTCCCCCAGGCTTCCTCTGCAGCCACGGCTGCCAGCTCATGGTCCCGTGAGCCCAGCCTGGAGCCTGGCACAGCCCGGCTCTGCCGCAGGGCTGGCGTTGGCACAGGCACCAGTGCCTGGGGCTCGCAGATGCACAGGAAGGATGCAGAGGGGAGGAGCTCTCCAGCTTTGTGGCAGCTCTGGACCTGCTGCTTGTGTTTCAGAATATAGTTTTGGATGAACGAGCAGAAACTCAGACGTGTGTGGTCAGAATTCTTTAAAGATGGCCTGTTTTTCATACAGTCACAGTGGCTTCTTTCCCCTGCTAGTCTTTTTACTGGAAAAACTCCTGAGGATAATAATTCCTGGCTGCAGTGGAATAGAATCAGGCCTGGGCTGTCAGAGCCACAAAACTACTGAGTCATTTGGGATCTTCTGGAGTCTAAGTTAAGGTAAACAGAAATAAAATAGTGTAAGAAGCCCATCAGATCCTCGAAGCCCTTCCTGTTTGAACCAAGGAATCAAAGAGCAGCTGCTGTTACCCATCAAGAGGTGTGCACCACCCTTGCTTGATGGGAATGCTGCTCTACTCAAAACCCACGCACAGCAGAGCTCTCTGCTGATGTTCAGGCAGTTGTCCCCCAGATGAGGAAAATCCCCTAAATCTGTGCAAACACATCCAGCTTCAGAAAGCCAATAAAGGTCCATAAGGCCATTGGACATGTCTGAAGACATTGCTGTTCCTCAGAAACAAAGTACCCAGCTGAACATCATGGATATAATGGAGTTGTCAGCGACAACAGGCGCCTGTGATGTTTTGTCAGCCTCCTGTTGATTATGTTATCTAGTCAGACACTCCAGACAGAGATAATTTATGCCATGTATTGTTTAGCCATGACTGCTCCCAGCTGCACTGCATTTAATTCAAGTTACAGCAGAACATTTTACAAACAGAAATTAACAGGCTTTTCATAGCCGGCAATTTCTAGATTAGGAAAGAATAAAGAAAAAAAGAATTTAGCCAAGTTGAGCATGGAATGAAGCTGAACAGAGGCAGACACACACCATCCCAGAGAAGCACCTTCTTTTTTAAGCTAAAGACATTTTTAGGCTTGTGACAGTCTTTAAAAAGACCGAAAAGAGCATATAAATATATAGATGAGTGTCATTGCAACTTTTGCATGATTGCAGTAATTAACAGTGTACTTATTAATATAAGGTCTATTTCTGAAGGTTGATCTCCCTTTTCCTCAAAACTTGTTGTATAGGAGCATCTATTACAATGTACTACACAAGTGTCATCATTTTTCATACTAAATAAAGAAGCAACTTTGATAACAGCAGAACAGCCCTTGGATCAGAAAGAACAATGCTGGTTGATCTCGGGGCAGGAGGTGCTTTGAGCACACCACAGGACTCTGGCAAGTGCCCAGATCCACTGTGGGTGGGACAACTCAGGGCCAGAGCTGGTTCAGTCCCTGCACCTTTTGTTCTTCACATCATGGTAAAGCACTTGTTAGTCCTACAATAGAGGCATTGGCTGGGAAAACCTTTGAGATATCAGGCTCACATGCCCTGAAAGTTTCCTGTATCAAGAATGTTTGGTTATCATATGTTCACTTACGTTTCAGTTACATGCAGCAAGTTGAAAATATTAAAAATTAACGTCAAAAACGATAAAATCCCAACTCCCCAACAGCTTATTATAAAGAACTACTACCTATATTTTATAAATGAGGTACTTCAAAAGTGTTTGCACATCACCATCCAGATATGACATTCATTAGTGCTGTCACAGGAGACAGATGTGGAATATAATTTGCTGCTGTGTTCAAAGATTGAGTATGGATTTGGAAATGAGGACTTGTGGTCCAATGAAACAACACTCTCTGCAGCCAGAAGTGCTGATCTGATTTCATCTGAATTGTGTTAATAAATATTTGAAAAACCAGGCAGCTTAGGTGGCTTAATTAAGAAAACACTTGCTTTTCACCTTTAGTAATTAATTTCCTTCAGGGTCAGCATTTGGTGGTCTTACAGCTATTGCCTGCACTTCTACACACTTTGGGATGATTAATGATCTGTGTTCTGGAAAATTATGAGGTGCTATAAGGAAAAATTAACTGAACTCACACAATGTGAAACCTCTCACTGAGTACCGTTTCTCTGCATTTTTCTTTTTTTTTGAGGGGCATGGTCTGTGTGAATGTGTGTCACAGAAAACCTGTAACGAGTACCCCACAAACCTGCACGGAATTCTCTCATGTGGTGAATGCAGCCGGCCTCTGCTACAGGCAACACTGAGCCCAAGTGAAATCCTACAGATATTCAGTGCTGGCAAGAGAATTACCCTTCGAATGGCACTGATCAGTGTCACACCTGAGCCTTGGGACAGAAAGAAATGCTCAAGGTTTTACTTCAGATGCTCTTCTTGGTTTCAGCATCAACCATCCTCCCAAAAACACCCCACCCCTCCCCCCAAAGCACAAACACAAAAGTGTGCACATTTATCACACCAATTTTAGTATCTGTTTGTGACTTTTTAAAAATTGGTAAATAATATGCTTTAGGTCACACTCTGCAGCATTTCACTCCATGCAGGTCTTCTGAATGATTGCAACTGAGAATGTATTTTGCCCCTTTGCAGACACCATTCTGGGCATCTATCCACTGTTCCAAACAGGCCCAATTGCAACAGATTCCACACAACATCCAGTGTTGCTACTCAGGTGGAAATACAGCCATGGATTTGCAATGAAGTGGACAATAGTTTATTATATACAGTCCTCTAACAGAAAATCTTGTGCTCCAGCAGTCTGGAAGCACCTGATCTTTTCTCTTGCTTTCTAATAGAACTGTGTAGTTTGGTTTCAATTAGGGGCCATAACTAGTAAGAAATTGAAAATTAGCCACTATCAGTATGCAGGGTGAGTTTGTTGTCTGGCTTCATCTTTTCTCTAAATTGGCCGAAAAACAGAAGGTTGATTTGGTTATTCCAGCTGCACTTGGGAAGAAGCAGAGTCAAACATGAATCACTGGCTTTGTTCTAAGAATTGCTGGTGCAGATGGCTCTGTTGCCTGCTGTTCTGTACAAACAAGGTGACTTTTCTTGAGAGAAATGTTGAACTACAGAGAGGGGAAAAAAGGCCAAGATGGTATGAACAACTTCAACTTTGAATCATAGATAAAGAGGAACCATGAAAATATACCAAAAATCCATTTTAAATTTTTAACAAAGGAGCTTTCAATGACAGAGCAATCCCATTTACAATACTCTGTTAGAAGACTGAGATACATTCTCACACTGACTTCTGTACAGAGATGGGTGTTTTGCACTGGAATTACTGCTCTAAGTACAAACACGTAGAAGTTCCTTGGATTGCAAACAGCTGGAACAGGAAAATGAGTGTAGGGAGAGTGTAGGGAGAGTTTATCTAATGGTTACTCAGTGTACCTGTGAGAAAGCTGGAACTGGACATTAATATTGTTCCAGTGCCTATTTATCCTTCATCATATGGCTCAACAGAAATGTTGAAATTTTGTCCAATTTTGGCTCATCTGACTTTTATTTTACACCCTCCTCCCTTCCAGAAGTTACCATGGAACTGAATTTTCAAATCACTGACATGTTACATTGATACTTGTGTTAGAAAAGCCCACAGATTAGATTACATGGAGTTAGAATAGAATAAAGCTGGTGGCCAATGAATTATTCCATCACTTTTCTTTAAATGAGTCTATATTAAAAAACAGCTTAACACTAAGAAATGAACCTGTACCTCAGCAAAAGCTGGAGTATTAGTATCTTGGTATCACAGGGAAGTTTGATCACTGAGCCCATTATTATATCACAGTCTCATTGCTTAAATACAACTGTGAGACTGTGATATCATATTCTCATCACACAGTTCTTTGGATTTTCTGAAGAACACCCAGACACTCAAAAAAAATTTGTTCAAAGAGGTGCAGTCCTTAAAGAATGATTTTTTAGAAGGGTGAGAAATCCACGACTAACTACCAGCCTCTCCTGAAAATAGGCAATCTAAAAATTGAATGCTCTGATGTGTCAGCACACAAGCTGTGCTGGGAGAGCACGAAATTGTGAGACACACAAAAAGACAAGGGTAGCAGTTGTGTTTTCTAACACTCAAAGAAGCACAGATTCAAGCTGAATAGTACCAGTCCACCACCACAAGGATTGCATAGAATTCCCTCTATTTATACCAGAATTTAGCTTTTAAATATAAGTAGTAGAAAAACCTGATTAATAGAATTCCAAATAATTTTAATATGAGTTTAAGAAATAGTTACATACCATTGAAATCAGAAATTATGGTCAGAGTTTTTCCACAAACTTATCTATGAACCACAGAATGGCCTTTTAATATGCAGCATTTTGTTCAGTGCACTTTTGAGAATAATATGGAGAACACAACTGGTACTTTCAGCCAGAATCATTTATAGAACCTTCCCAAAAAATCAGGAGTTCGGGCTTGAAATGAATCTTCTCAGATTTTATGTGAAATTCCACAGTTCCATTTCAGTCCCTAATGGGGGCTCCTATTTTGTGAGCAAATAAAAACAACCCCTCTAAATTACTGCCTTTTGCATTTCTCCTGCAGACCTGGTGGCTCAGATCTTAGGTTTGGATAGGGACAATCTCCCAGTGGGTTGCTGCACATGAGAAACACTTACTGTCATCTCCTTCTCCAACCCGAGATTCAGCTTTTCGAAACAGAATATCACAACACAAGCACCAGCCCTAACAAACCTTGGCAGTACCGAGCTGCTGCTGTTCTGTGTTGTCAGTCAGCTGTCAAAATGTAAAAGAAAACTGTTTCTAAGTTCAGACAGCATTTCCAACTGTGCACATGGTGCTCACAGTGGATGACAGGGCAAGAATTAAATGTCACTTGCATACCAGAAATACTTCTGAAACGTGAAGTGGGAAATAAAGGAGTGATCACGATTATACAAGAAAATCCTATAGGATTGCAGTGGGAAGCTTTGAAATTGCAGTGAGAGTTGTCTCCCTGCAAGATGTGGCTTTTCCAGTGCATGCTGCAAAGCAGAGTCAGTTCCTTTTCCCTTCCTTAGTCTGTCTGTCTACACAAAGCAGCATCTCCAAGTAACAGTTCTATAAAGCTAGATGTCTTCTCAGAGAAGTTTTCTTTCCTTGAAAAGCAATGCAGAAAATTAAAGAATTACTGTACTGAAAATTAATACATCCATATGTGTCTATCTAAAAAAAGAGCAACTGACAATTAGAATACATTAGAAAATGAAATATTAGATACCCATGATCAGTTTTCAGACATTATCAGGGAGCAATTCCTGAGGTATAAGTACCAGGTAAATAATTTTCTGTAAACAGCACTTCTAAGAAAACTGCTTGCCCGTGATTTCCAAATAAAAAAAAAAAAGTAAAATTTACTGTAGCATTTGCTTCAAATTATACAATCAACTAATCATGAAATACTCTATTTCAATATGAAAAAAATAATACAGCTGATTAGCATACACAGATGGGTGAGAAAATTAAGCTTATGAGTGAAATACAAAAGTAATGGAAATCTGAAAGTAATTACAGTGGAATTTTCCCCCATTTTCTCTCTATAAAGAGTACATTATATTAGTTCTATATAAACTCATTTGCACCTCTGTCTCTGAGAGGACAAGCAGAACAGAGTTACACAATATCATCTATTTCAAATGACACCAGATTTTACACTTCTGTTAATCCAGGAATAAACGGATAAGGAAATAAGAAACCCCAAATTGTGTTTCTTTACAATTGACAGGTCATGATTAAAAAAAGTCAAAAAAGGACATTTGCATTTTCTGTCTTGTTCTGAAAATAGTACTGTATAAAGAATGAATGACACAAAAAATCATCAAAAAACCTCAACAAATGAGGAATGAATACAATCAGTCAAGGTTCAGAAATTCCCATCCAAAGCTACCGAGCACTGTTAACTACAACAGGCCCTGGGCCACTCAGTTGTTCCAGGAGCATGTTTTGGTTGGTTTAATTCTTTTGCTGGACAGCACAGAAGACGTGGAAGAATTTTCTTAGCCACAGGCTGAACATTCTGCAACTTTTTGCTAATACCCACAACTCAGCTGTCTTTGCTCTTTATTGGCAGCTTGTATGAAATCTGAACAGCCAAGCAGAAAGTCTCTTTAACCTCCACTGATGCCCTCACAGTAGCTGTCAGAGAATCCAAATGTGCAGCATCCACCGATCACTTGTTTGGAGATAGATTAAAAAAAAAAAATAAAAATCCTGAAACACATTTTCTTTAAAAATTACAAAGGTTTAGCAATAGTGATTTTATAAAGGAAATCACTCTTGCATCCACAACATTCTTCCAAGATAAAGTTCAAGGCAGGAAGAGATGCTGAAAATTGAATCAGGACCAAAAGATGGACAAAGGATAGATTATACAGAAACCAAAGTAGATGGAAGGTTAATTGCAGCTACTTGTCATACAGGTAGCCATATCCTCAGATAAATAATTCTCACCAGTTTAGACTGATGCAATTTCAGTAGTAGAAGAAAGTGAGGTACTGTTTTAGTAAATAGTTTTGAAAGTCCCAATAGATGTGTATCTGGATCATTCAGGGAGAAAACTTTGAAAGAAATAGTGCAGGATGTGTTAAGACATCTTCAGAATGGATTTGTGACAGGGTCTGGGAAAGGAAAACTTACAGGGAACTTCTAAGAGTACCTTCTGATCTTAGTTCTTCAATTACAGCAGCAGTTCATAAACAGCTGAAAAAATAGGACACCCTTTCTGTTGGGTGTATTCTGTGCCAAAGGAAAGAGGAATCTGCTTTTCCAAAAGCTGAATGAAGCACAACTACATGGACTCTGTGTAACAGCCAAAGCAACACTCTAATTTATTGGATCTCGAAAATATAAACACACAATCTAGGATCTCTGCTTGAGTATGGGTATACATGTATTCATCTCAAGCCTTTGGTCTTTTTGGAAAGCCTCCACAATCTCAGTCATTTGGATGAAGTATTATACAGGGAAATATAAACGATACCAACGTATTGAAGAGATGGATAAAGAGCTGTCCAGGAGATTTTAAGGAACAAAGGGTATTTTATAATAAGAAATCTGTGCAACTGTTCAACTTGCAGTTTTCAGCTGCAATTCAGCAGCTGTTTATTACATTCTGAAGATGCTTCAATTATCACCTCTGTGCTGTCTGGTTATAAGGTCATAGAAGACTCTTTTCAGAAATTGCATCAAGTTTCCTAAAGCAAATATTTAGATAACTGTTAGATTGTGTCACTCTCTCAGAAAACCAGGCTCTTTTCTCACTGCTTTGATGGTCATCTTCATGACAATATTCCTGTGAAACGCAGTCCTTCAGACAGGGATTGGAGATAAACTGCTCTGGGAGCTCTTCCTTTTATTTATGCTTTCTATTGAAAGATCACAAACGTGGTGCATTCAGCAAGAGCTGTCAGTGCCATCAACTCCTGCAAGCTATTATTCAGTGAAGCTGGCTGTCACCCAGAAAGACACTGCACTGTCGATTTCCAAGCAGGTTAAAGAAAAACAAGTCAGTGATAACTTCTACCCAGAAATTTCTTGCAATGATGAAATTGCTTTCTTGCATTTGGAATTGTAAAAAAAGCATTTTTTTAAATGACAGGAAAACATTAAAAAGCCTTCTTTCACATTACCGCTGACCATAAAAGTAGGAATTTTGAGGACTTGTGAAATGGTGGAATGTGAGCTTGCATCAAACTTCAAAGTGCTGGTTAATGTTTCATTAACTTTGCTAGTGAAGGAATCAGCCCTTTCTGATTGATGTCTTAATTACGTCCTAAACAAACCACAACACAGTAATTTCATAAGCACTGGTACATTTCCCTTCCCTCACAGCAGCAAAGAAAAACTGTTCTCTTACATCCATTCCTCACTCTGTAAATTTAAAGGGAAGAGATATTTGCTTGATAAGAGACACATTAATGATAAAATATACAAAATTATCAGCAGAAAGATGTTCCACATAAATGGTGTCCTCAACTAACCCTCTGTGAAGCTTGAATAACTGTGTGACATAGAACTGCCTCAGAGATGAGGTCACTGAACGCATTTTTGAGCCAATTTACATAAAACAGTTTTTAATGCAATTCCAAGCAAGTCTGCTAGATTATCAAACAGTGAATTTAATAGTTAAAAGACACTCCTTTAAGTTTCTAATGTAGCTGAAATAACTTCCATCCCAGGAAAAAAATTAACAGAACAAATCCTGCTTTAATCTACTTTTTCAGGCTTTTATTAAAGTTGCATTTTTAATATTTCTTTCAGCTGCCTTCAGCCTGTAATGGCAAATAGACCTACAGGCCCAGTACTCCCAAAAGGTGTGAGGCTTTGCACACTTTGAGGTTCACTGATTTCCCAGGCTAAATTATATTAAAGCACCTACTCAGTCATTAAACCTCGTGTTCCTTCCCCAGAGCCACTTCAGCAGTGACTGCAGGAAGAAGCAGTCCTTTGACGACCTCCCTAGTGAATGAATCACTTTAGACTTTCCTTTATGATTACTCTTGTTTTGCCCACCCACTTACAACAACAGCTCTAATAGGGCTATTTATGGTAACTACTGCAGGATAAATTAAACCCACATTTGTGATTTGCATACGCAAACCCAGCACTCCACTCAACAGAGCAAAATCCTTTGTGTCCCAGGAGGGCATTGACTGATGTGTGGCTGAGAAGTGCAGTTCTTCCATCTGAATATGTCCCTCTTCAACCTATTTTTGGGATTTTTGAGCCACACAGCACATGGCATTAAACAGCAGCAGCATCCACACAGCTGCTCTTTGGTATCAAGATCAATGAACCTGTCAAAATAATCAAAAATGACCCCTTGGTCACAAAAATGCTGAGATTTCCAAGCATGGGTGTGACACCAGGATCCACAGTGCTGTCCTGGAGCTTGGTACAACTCCAGTCACATTTGTAGTAGCAGTCTGTTCACTGAATTTCATACCAAAAGACATCCCCATTCGGTCAGGCCTGAAGAAGGCAGTCACTTCATTCAACACTGCTGCTGCTACTGGATTTATAACGATGTGTTTTAACAATTACTGGGAAAAACTAGTTTGAGGTTACAAGTGGTACCTCAGAAAGTTCTTGTCTGAGTTGACAAACAATTGTTTAAAGCAAGGGGAGCAGTTCTGACAGACTGGTCTGACCCTGTGGTGTTGGAGTCAGAACACCAACCCAGTAAGAGGGAAGCTCAGGCCCTGCTCTCCACGCCAATCTGCAGCCTGTGAGTCTCTAATTACTCCTTGATCTCCTTTTTCAGAGAAGAAAGGTAGGTATGGATTAGAAAATCACAAAAGCAATGTACAATGGTCAAAGTTTCCAGTTCTCACATCCCTCAGTCAGAAATCCATCTCGAAGATTGAGAAAATTACTCAAGTGTTGATGTCATTGTGTTTTGAGAAAAGCCTCAATTTTTATAAAGATCGTTCAGTGAAAACAGTACAGAAAGAAAGAATACAAAATTAGCTCCTATTTAGTGTGATGTGAATGCACCATAATGAGCACCCTCTTTTTTGTGCATGAAACCAATTGAAAGAAACTCCATATATGAAATACAGAAGCTTGGAACATTCTGCAGTGTGCACAGTGGTTTGAAACAGGAAAAATTTGCTGCTGAAATCTTTACAGTATTAAGATATGAATAATGAAGATAAACATATACTACGTGGTGAGTAATAAGCATAAAGCTTTCATCTTTCTTCATGGGAAATCCTATGGAAGGTGAATAAACCCATAGAGACCACTATAGCAACCCATACCACACCATTTGAGAAAGCTTTCTTTTATCCCAATAGCTGGCAACAAAGTATATGCATTTACAACCGATTTCTTTTTTTCCTTTTAATCTGCAGCTAACTGCAGTTTTAAAGCCTCTCATTTGTTTAACTACCAGGCTGAACAAGGAAAGTTGGCATTTAGAAAAAGAAAATAAATCAAAATCCAGTTAAATTGGCACCTTTCTTGTTCCTTCTTCCCCAACAGTCCTGACTCACGAGTGGTTACTCTCCCTTCTCTTCAGATCCTTCTCTAAGCTCTCTCACCAGGATTTCAAAGTTAGATGATCAAATGTGCAAGAGAGGCACCTAATTTCTCACAGGCACTTCTGAAAGCTCCTGACTAGGTCTACAGTGAACAATTTTCTTTCTCTCCCCCTGCCCCCACCTTTTTTTTTTTCCCCCTGGCCTTTGATCCTTAGAAAGCACAAATGCCATTACAGTGAATAAAGTCATAGCCCACAGAGTCAGTCCCCTACTATTTACCTCTCCCTTCCCTGCCCCCTTCCCGAGGCAGCCTCCAGCCCAGCCAGGCCGGTTCAGCTGGGCTCAGAGACAGCAGCAGGTATCATCAGCCCTGTGACAAATGAGAATGTGTGTCAGGGGAGACTGTTCAAACAAACAGTTGGATGCTCGGGAACAAAGACCTCAGATCTAGCTCTTTTTTTTTTTTTTTTTTTTTTTTTTTTTTTTGCTTTTTTGCTTTTTCTTTCTCCCTCCACCTTCAAAACAGAAGATTAAGTTTGCTGTGAACATGAGCTGATGAAAAGAATTCAAATAGTGCTTTGAATAGTGCCACTGGGAGTGTCACAGGAGAATTACAAATTGCTGCTGGAGACACCAGTCTCCCTTTACAGAAAGTTAACATAAAAGTACACATCTCTTCTTTCTATAAGGTACTAACTTGTAAATTAACCTTTAATGGAGTATAAATGATGTCCTGAAAGAACTGCTTATGCAGCTATATTTATGATCTAGAAAATTGCAAATATTTACAAGATTATAGGTGTTAATGGTCTGTCAAAAATGTTTGTATATTGTACATACATTAAACCTCAGTTTAAGACCACCCTGCTATAAAGACCACCCCATTTCTTGTCCCATATAGAATTTCACTTTGATTCCATATATTCCATTCCTTATAACGGGGCTAGGCCCCAGCACGCACCCAAACCATTCCAGACAGGGAAGAGCTGCTCCTCTGTAGGACCCACAGTGAAGGAGAACACGTTTTAGAACCCGTTTTAGCCTCTGCTCCCAGATTTCCCGTGCAGCTCCCCGCCAGCCAGGGCTGTCCTTATCATCCTCCCTCGGAAAGAGACGGAAGAACAGCTCCTGGCGCTCTCCAAAGGCAAAGCAGAGCTGCAGGGGGAGTCACGCACGGGCTCAGCAGGGCTGAGCAGGGTTTCACCGCCCTGCAAGGACCAGCTCCACCTCCCACACCCCTGCCTCAGTTTCCCCGCTGGGACGGGCGCCGGCCGCGCGTTTCGGGGGCACACCCTCACTGTGAGCGTGTGCCGCTCTGCGGGACGGGCCAGCGAGACGGGGAGCAGCCCGAGCAGGGGCTGTGCCTCGGCAGGTGGAGCCGGCCCCGCGTTCAGCCCCCCGCGGCTCTCTCCGCTCCCGCCCGCGTGCGGCTCGGGCAGCGCCCCCGGGGCCGCACACCCCGCGCTCCCTCACAGCGTTCTCTCGCTCCGCCGCGGCGCAATTGTAACTTCTCATTTTCTGATTCAGCTCTCACGTCTGAGCTTCTTTTTTCTCTTCCCGCCCCCCACCCCCAAGCTCAGTATTGAAACCGTAATCTTCCTTAAAACAATTTGTATTTGAGGTTTTCTGCGAGTGCTACAGTGATATAAAAAGAAAACATCCCCTCCTTGAGTTAATTCTGTATTTGTCTCCGACTCAATTTTTGCTTTGTAAATAATTATTAATATATCTTTTCTAGGCACAAGTTACAGCAACAATCATTTCAATACAAGACAAAACATATTAGCTACTCAAAATGAGACAATAACTTATTCTCTGATCTGTTACAGCTTCTTTTCTGGGCAATTGAGTAACTTTCTGTGTTAGAAATTTGATTCAAAGTTCTGAATTGAAATTCCTTGTTCTGAAAACATTGCAAAATAAAAAACAGTTGGAGCTTGTCAGTTGTGGTAGTGAAATTTCAGAAAGGTCAAAGTTTGAATTTTGAAAGAGGAAAAACTTTTTTTTGGAAACATACATAACTCAAAATGTTGCAGTTTTTAATACTTGTTTTACAAACACCATCAGCTTCACGCATAACTACAACTGGGGAAAAACAAATACTTCGGGAACAAATACTTGGGGCTCTGCCCAGGTTTTATTGCAACAGATTATTTTCTTTTGTAATTTATCATTTGCTGTACATTATCTTGCTCAGTGACTGAAAAAAACCAACGTTCTTCCTCAGGATAAAAAGTCAAAGGAAAACTTGAAAAGGCTCTGTCCTCCCTGACCTCATGCACATTTTTATTGATATCAAATTGCTCATATTTTTCTGCCTTGCCATTTTCATTTTTATACCTGCTGGGTCAGATCTTCAAATGATGTAAACTGGCATTGGCCTAATGGTTTCCATGAAAATATCAGAGCTGAGGATCTGGAATTAATTATTGGGGATTGTTGTTATCCAGTGAGAGGATGTAAAAGCAGTTCCTCTCTGAGCTTGAAAGAGAGCGATCTGTAAGTCAAGTTCAGAGATATGGCTTAAGTGAGGTGATTTTAGGAAAAATTAACTTCTGAGATTTTACACAGATCTTCAAATGATCTAATTGTTTTATGCCACAATCTGTGTCCAGAGAATAACCAAAGCGAAGCTTCTCACAAATTATGAAACATTTGATTTTCTCAAAAACACAAAATTGGTTTGGATAGCTCAATGAAATGATGGCATTTGGAATTTTGTGTTGTTTTACACTGAATGAGCTGGCTTACATAGGTTTGGCTGCTATCACATGGTGGAGCAAAAACCAAAGATTATATATAATTTTTGGTTTTCAAGCATTAGGTTTTTTTGCAGGTATAACCAGACACGTTATCACATTCCCAAATATTCCTCTCATTTTGAGTGCTTAGTTTTAATAAGTCTTTTCTCAGTCTTCTTTTAAGGTTGTTCACTCAAAAGGGTTTTTTACACAAGTACCAAGAAAAACGTCAGGATTTTAGTTTTACCAGGTTTTCTCCTGGTGTGGGGGATATCCAGAGAGGAGAGATCCACAGGCCAGGATCTCCCACAGATAAATGAGAGGTTTTGTTGCAGGCCAACATCGCACGTCACGTTTTCTGTGCTTCCAAAGGGTATTTCCCAGTAAACCAAAGCCTTCTAAACTATGTATTTATAACCCTGCTGTAGAACAAACAAAACCACCACACCATGATGAGCCTGGGGCAGCAAACATTGAAGGCTCTGCCATCACCTTCCAAGGATGTACACAATGGCCTGAGATGCCTCTTAAATTCTCTGATCATCAGGGCACTGAACTATGCATTTCCATGAATCTAATTTGGTTTTTGCTGCCAATACTCCCACTAGAAGAGTCTTTTCCACCAGCAGATGGTCACATCTTTTTTATTTGGGGGTAGTTTATATGAATTTTTTCCAGTATGTTTGTTTGGACATGTATCTCTAACTCAGGTGTCTTCCCTCTTGTTGCTTATACAGAGAGCGATTGTGGACTTTGAATCATTTAGTTGAGTTCAACAGCAGTGAAATCTCTTTATGTCCTTCAAGTTTTTCCTCTGCAAAAGGAGAATAAAAGCTCCTTCTTTTCCTTTCCTCTCCTCTCTATGCTCATTTTCAGACTGTAAATTCTTCCGGGCAAGAATTCTGTTAATCAGTGCTGGTTTAGTGCCTACCACAATGGGTATCTGCTCACAGTGGGGTATTATTATGCTACAAAAAAAAAAAAGAGTAAATATTACTGATGGTAAAAATACAGCTCATCGACTAAAGGTGCATGAAAAGAATTTTGTCCTGTAGGACATCAAAGTTCTTAAAATTCATATGTCAAGTATTGCCATCTGAACTAAATTAGTTTTGTAGAACTAAGATTTCATGGCAAATAAAAATAGTATATCATCTTAATAAAAGCATCATGTGCAAAGGGAAAATAAAAGCAAGAAAGATATAATTTTATAGTACTTGCACCGTTCGTCTTACTCTGCACTGAAATTCAACACTACCAAAGAAGCAGCCATCAACAGCCACATAATTAATCTCCTGCAAAGCTGGTGCTGGTCTCCAACTTATTTGATACAAAGGACAGTGGAAACAATAGGAAAGTTTGCAGGAGCGTAGTAAATAACTCCAATGCTTTGAATCGCAGAGGGTAAGCAGCCTACCAGAAGTATTTATCAAAGTCATCTTGGGGGAAAGAAACATCACCAAACAGAATAGTGCAAGCCAGATGCTTGGAGATTAAATGGGGTCAAAAATGCAACCCTAATTTTCATAACATCCTCATAAAAATTCACAGGAAACCGCTTTCTGAACCTGTTTTGGAAGAGATTTTTTTGAAGGTTAAAGGGGAGTTACACATTGAGATTCTACTGAATGAGGCCAGAATTACAGAGGAAGAGAAAAAGAACCTGTTCATTAAATAAAAATATGAACATAAAAATCAACACAGACCAATGGCTAGAAGTAGCTGGCAGGTATGTCTAGACTTGTGCGATCAGATTTACATCTTTCAATCTGCACTTGTGTTGAAGGTTCAGATCAGAGTCAGATCTTTAACCCCTTCAATGAGGGAACCAACCCACTTGACTTTTGTAAACTCCTCAGACTTGCCCGTAAATAGAAATATAAAATAAAGTTTAAAAAGTAAAAGGTTTAACTAATATTTTCAGCTCCTTTCAACCCTAGTGTCTCTCCCCTTTATACAGACACTGTGCTTCTGCCTCATCCTTCAGTTCTTTAACCTAAACCCAGGTGTAAAGAGTAGGAGCAATGCACACACTCTACACCACCTCACTTTGTGATATTTATAAACTCAAGCTTAAGGGTCATTGAATATAATGGAAGGTGACCTAGACTGGCAAAAGACACAACATCATTTTCATTAAATAATTGAGATGGAATCCTTCCCACATGGAAAGACCAAGATATCAGAATTCTCAAAAAAAGTAAATTAAGTCCCCATTGGTCAATGTTTCTAAAAATAATGAATGACTTTCTAGAAATTATAGGAAACAGATTTTTTAAGTTCTCATGATGCCCTTTAGCTGCCATCTGACATTTTCTCTCACTGTTAACAGTTCCTATGCCAGCAGCACTAGGACAATTCCCAGAGCAATGACAGGCATTTAATTTTCAGGCTTTGATGTTGCAAAACAATGCAGCAAAGAGAAACGAAAACTTTACAAATTGATTGACAATTTTCTTTTAGACTCTGCTCTTTCATTTCTACCATACCAATTTACCTCCTGCTGACATGCAAAAGAAACACAGGGTAATTAATTTGCCTTAATGGACAGTGAAGGAATACAGAATGCAAATATGAGAGCCATAGCTTTGGTGTGTTTTGGCTAACACTTGGGCTGCATTGATTATCCAACAATAATTTGCACAAAAGTGTAATTTCTAAAGCAAATTAATTTTCATAGGAGCAGACAAAGAAGTTTTAAAAAAGTCAAAACCAGGCACATCTGAACATACAGGCCAATTCTTTTAGCAAAGAGAGAATTTAGTAAGCTGATATGTTTATCTTATCGGACATGCAGTGTAAATAAACCATGCACAGGAGTGACTACACAATGCAATTTATTTCCATCAGCGATAAAATAATCTACTCTACTTAAAAATGTCATCCTCTTCTATGGAAATCCAGGAAAGAATTTTCTTTTGTATTTCAGAAGAAAAATAATCCATAAACAATACTGCAAGTGAAGCACGAGTTGCATCTCTCTCTGAAGCACTCCAAGTGTCTGCAGAGCAGGGCTGTGTTTGCTGCTGCTGCAGCCTGAGCTGCCCTGTGCAAACCCATTCCTTGTATCCCAAATTACCACTTGTGCACAGCCTCAGGGCACAGGGGCTGCTGGGGCTGCCTGGCCCTGACCCTCTCTCCTGGCCAGAGGAGCAATGCTGTATTAGTACACATGCCTGGGGTTACTCTGAGCACGTGCACGTACAGGCTGGAGAACCAGGAGCACTTTCAGTGACAGCAGTGCTGGTTTGAGGTGTTTCTTCCCTGCCTCATTTCTAATTCATCCATACAACAACGACCCAGTGCTCTGTTTCTGCAGCTCCCGTTTCTGCTTGCAAGTGCTTGAGCTGACAGTGAGACCCAGCCTTTGGGGTTCCTGCAGCAGATCCGGATTGCAGCACTTACAGATGTGCTGTGCAGCACCGGTGCTGTCAGCTCAGCACCTGGGTGTCAGAGCTGCTGGGTGGGGGGGTCACTGCTGTGCACACGAGGAGTGGAGCAAATCTGTGCTTGCAGGGAAAAAATCGACAGAGCTTGTGAAGTGGGTCAGATCCTTCCTGAAGGACGGGGCTTGCTGAGTGCACCTGGAACTGAAAGCCCGTGTGGCAGGGCAGGTCTGCCCAGAGCTTGTGGAGAGTGCCAGCTCTGCAGCAGGCAGAGAACAACTGCAGGGAGTGCACTCAAATGTTCCTGTAAGAACCATCCCACTGCAGCTGATTTTTATGGAAAAGGCCGTCAGGGATTACTGGTACTTGATAGTTTAATTTTCTCAAACATTTGTAACTTTTATCAACAATGCAAAGAGGGAAGAGAAGTTATGTTCAGAGTTAATAAAGGCTGCGCTAAGGATTGTGTCACATCTTCCCAACAATGTGAACAGTAAGACAAATGGTGAAAAAAAATTGGAGCTTTGTCACCACTACCTGAAGACCAGAACTACAGTTTTTATTACACACACACTGAGCTATCAGCTGCCACACAGTCTCTTTTGAGCCATGTACCAGCTCTGATCAAAACTCCCTGGTTAAAGCTCACGTCATCAGCAGAGTCAAATGCAATGTGCTAAACTCTAAAATGTGTTCAGCATTCTGGTCCTAACCCTGGAAACCTTTGAGCACATGATTTTCTTTAACACATCAAAAGTCTCAGTATTCCACTGAAAATGAGACCACTTAAACACTTGAAAATTAAGTGGAAGCTCAGGTAGGCTGCTGGATCAGGACCAACACTCCTTGTAGATCCAACCACTAATTTACATCCTTGTTTTTGGTTCCATTTCAATCACCCAGTCCTGTGCAGTGCTTGGGGAAACAACTTACAGGGAACTGCAGAAGCAGTTTATTATCTGATAATAAACATGAGAATAAAAGGATGCAAACCTAAACCTAAAACAATGAAAAATCTACTCTGAGTAATACGGTGAGTAGTTTCTATACTTTAAACACCCTAAAATACACAAAGGCACTGCCGTAAATCATCATCAAACATCCATCCTTAAGCTGGAATAACTCTACCAAAATGACTGCTGAACAACAGTGAAAGGAAGCGGCTTTTTAAAACAGAAAATATCTGTGCACTGCCATGCCAGGGCCCAGGGCTCCTGGGCAGAGCACTGTGTGCAGATCTCTTCACTGCAAGTTTCACATCCTCTCAGCACCAAAGTCACTGTGTAAGTGTGAGTGAGTGCATCTGCACATGTGTAGCATCTTTTCTCCAGAGCTTTAAAAGTTCAGAAATCCTGGAAAAAATTAGTTCAAAGTCTCTTTATTCTGCTCCAATAGGCTCCTAAGTGAAAATAATCCAGACTCATTGAGTATGATTTGTCACAGTTTTGTGTGCTGCCCATAGTGTCTTATGGTTTTTGCTGGATAAATATATCCTAGCTCTCCTTAATGTCATACCTGAAATTAAAAATTACGAAACATAGTTCGTCCTAAAATTTACCACTTACAACTTCATTCACGCAAATTTCATGACTGGAAGACTCACAACAAATTCTCTTTTTAAAACAGGCTCTTTAGAATGTAAGACTATTTTACGTGTTTGGATTTAAGAAGTAGAAAATAAAGCTCAGCACAGCCATTTAATGGGAACAATCTTAAGGCTTGTCCACACAGGAAGTTAAGCTAAATTAGCTGAAAGGTGTGAATTTAAAGTGCATTAAGGTAAAGTGAACTACAGTCACTTTATTTCTGAATGAGAACATTCACACCAAGCTTTAATGCACTTTAACTAATATACTTTAAAATCATATCTTTAGTTAATTTGTCTTAACTTCCTGTGCAAACAACTCCTCTCTAGCACTTACTGAGAGCCACAATATAGATTGATGTGGTTATATTTATAAATATGCCTATTAACCTTAAGACTCTGAGTCAACAAAATTTGGGATGTTAAATAAAAATAAGAAATATGTCCTTGCATGAACTTCCTAGTGCTTTGAGAGTGCAAACAGTCCTAGTGTTCCTAGTGCAAACATGTCATTAAATTAGCCCTAATTTGTAAAAAGTGTATTAACTATTCAGAGCCAGGTTTTTAAAAAAACACAAACACTTGCATATTGTCACTGACTATAGTAGGAATTTATTTCTGAAACAAATTAAATGTAACTGAATAAAGAAAAATTATGTTTCATTTAAATACAGCACATGTATTGAGATTCACCAAGACAGGCTAAATATAAGGCACTTTTATCTGAATTAACTTTTTAAAAAAGGCTCTGAAATTCGTTCTTTTCTGAGGGGTGTCTGAAAGCCGTGGTTATAAAGGATACCTCAAATTATCTAGAGAATGCAAAACAAGATTTTGCCTCAGATAAGCTGTGAAATCAATACTGTGTTTTTCCTACCACTGCCCAAGTTAAAAGGAGCTTTTCAGAAGCAGTTCCTGTGGAAGGAGAACAGGGATGCACTGAGCACCCCACGTTTGCTTACAGGGTGACTCAGAGCTCTGACAGACCAGGGGACAATGGTCTGGTGCTGCCACCAGCGTGGGGATCGTTGTGCCCTGCAGACCAACACACTGAGCTCAGCTCCAGGAGTGAAACCAGGAACAAAGAGCTGCCCTTTGCCAGAGCAGGAAAATAATCTGCTTTTTCGATCGAGCTGGAAGGCTGCCGTTGTGTCCCCCGGTACGCAGCCCTGGGTGCAGCCCCACACAATCTCAGGGTTGCACAGGAGACTCTGATTTCCTCTGATCAACTCTAAGTCCTTTCTCTCTCTTCGAAAGCTGGTGAATAGCACAGTTCAAAAGTGAAACACAATAGTACAGAGACCGACCTCTTTTTTTTTCCTTTTTTTAACAGATGACAGAGAGAATGGGATAGTGGACCACGAAAAACATCCTCTTCTAAAAGAGGACTGCTAAAATAACAGAACTGGGGGTTTTTAAAGCTTAAACTTTTTATGAAAAAAATCTGCTGCTCAGCATACAGCACCTTTTTTTAGTTTATCAATTCACAAGTTGTACATGATTCAAGCAGATGTTCTGATTGACAGGGCTGCAACAGAACAGGGATAATAACATATCCATCGGGTGATAAATAAGTATTTCTGTCAGACTTCGCAAATATTTTGAAATGTTCTGTGTTTCCAGAAAAGTTCTTTTCGTTACTAGAACTCCACCAGTTAAAAGCTTCCTTAAGTGCAGTGGTAATTTGCTCTGACCATGTTGCACAGTAACACAGACTCAGAGTACTGCAGTAACACAGGGGCAATGCTGCGGCCACGCACAGCTCAGCACGATGGAAGGGACTGTCCTGGCCCAGGTGTCCTGCTGCTCTGAACCTTACAAACCACACTTGGTGATGAGCACATCCAGGGCTGTTTGACAGCTTTTTTTGAGTGCAGACTGTTGCTTTGACAACACACAGCCTCGCATCGCAGTTGGAGACACAAACCTCTTTCAGTCCCTCATGTTTCTGATTTCCCCTCCCGGGCAGCCCATGCCCTATTTCTGAGCACTCAGGCTGATGCAGCCTTTGGGCAGGCTTCCCATAGCTCAATATTCTGCATTTTGTGCTGTCATGGCTTTTAAATCATGCTTCATTTTCGTGATGAAAGGCAGCCACAAACCTAAACTCTCCTGTATAAACGAGAAAGGCTCTCCATTAGGCTACGAGTCGCAGGCAGAGGCAAAAATCATGTGTGTGGCAAAACTGAGCTTCTTGTCCCACAGACCCTGCTTGTGCAGTATCTTACTTCTGTCACACCTCACTTGGTACCTTCCCTTCACTGCCAACAGGTTCTCTTTGGAGCCCTTAATTCTGGTACTTGTCATGGAATAAATTTGGGAGAAGCAGCAGTTGTTGCTCTTGCCAACACTACAGCAAATGTGGGATCCCTTCAGGGTCCTCTCGGTGTTTCCCTGAGCAGTGGCACCCACAAGCTGAGAAAACCACACAGCTCAAGGCTGCCAAGTGAAAATATTTGGTCATTTTTTGTTCATGCAGAAACATTAAGTGTCCTAAACTTTTGAAGTCCCATCATCTTTCTTCCAATTTTCCCCAAATTAAACTGTTAATATGGGGACATATTGTAATCTATAAAAAGCTGTGCAACAATCTTGATCATCCCAGATATCACATCAGAGAAATACAAAAACACCCCATTTAAACAGCAAAAACTCTAAGAGCAAATGCACCTGAGACAGGCAGACGTGTCTGGTTCACACCATCAAGCACTTTACGAGCTAAAACTTTAACTTCAGTGATTATGCCTGAGGCATTTAAATAGTTTTAAATTATAAGTCTAGCAGAAGTATTTTTCTAATAATAAGCCATTAATTCTGGCAGTTTCAGGCTGTCTGAATCTAGGTGTATAAACTGTAGCTGCATCAATCAGTGCTGTGTGTCTGGCTATTTCAGGCATTCCTTGTTAGTGTGAAGAAAGAACAGTTTGTCCCCCAAGCACAACAGCAGCTGAGATTCCTGTTGATTGATAACTAAATGTGCCATAGTGAAAATATATTTGGATAGAGCTGGAGAGGGAGGCACAGCAAAAACGTAATGGGGGCAGAGGAAGGAGGGATGGAATTGGCCACAACAGGAAATTCCTTCTCATGAGTCTTCCAGCTAGCTGACAAGATGGATTTCATTCCTGCAGGTAACAGTGCCTTTACATTTAATCTTCTACATCTGTAACCATGCAAATCTTCACTGCTCTATATGCAAGCTCAGTTACTGAAAAGCTGTTCTTGCTGTTCAGGACATTTCTCCACTGTAGATTGGTCCTGTTTCATACACAGAATCCACTGGTGTCAACAAAACTGGCATGTAGAGAACACCTAAATATGAAGGGAATTTATTCTGCCAGTTGAAGAATCCTTTATTGGGAAGATGGTAATTTCTGAAACCTAAAGTGTTTATTGAGAAGCTTGTACTGTTTATTTCCAGAGACCCAATGATTTTGCAGCTAAAAATTGGCGGTTCACAGATGTCACCATAATTAAGTTGAAGAACCTTACTTTAAAAGCTTTGTAATTCTAACCAGGAAAGCAGTATTTTCTGCTGTAAGTGTCAGTATCAGTGTTCTACACCGTGACAAAGTGAACCCCAACTCATTTGCCAGTTTGGTGAAAATTTCAGATTTTAGGTGCTCAGTTAGTTCTTGGACTTTTAGTTTTTAGTTTCTTTCTGATCTTTGACAGCCTGAAAACAAGTTAGACGTTTCAGAGCAACAGATTTCTACCATTTGCCGACTGTGAAAATCTAGGCTGTAAAACACTGACAAAATTTGGCTCAGATCCCGATTTCACAGATCGGGTAGGTAAGCATCACTACAGCAGTCACTAACACAACACTGGGATCTCCTATTGCATTCGTCTCTTCTCTAAAATGCTTTCAATCAGAATGGAAAAACCTTTCTTCCTCCATGCAGTAAAATATTAAATTATACACTTATTTTAAATAGATGCAGTCTCGTTAATGACATAAAAGTTTAAAGTGCAATAAATACTTACCTGAGAGGCAGAAAATCCTGCAATCAAAATGCTGATGTAATCAATCCTGTAATCAAAATGCTGATGGCTCTGTTGGAAGATGTGGTGAGGAAGGGACGGTCACCCTGCCTGCATTGTAGGAATCTACGTGGTAACAAATGCTTCCTTTATTGTCAAAGCAGGGAGCAGCCATCTCCAAGTAACAGAAGCACTAAAGGTTGATGCCACCTTGTCCAAGAAGGTGCATCTGGACACCCCATTTTGCCACTTAAGCCAGGTGGTGCAAATACCAAGCCCTTCTTTTGGCATGGAAATTCACACGGGCATTTCCGAACAATTAATTAATCTGCTTATATTTAGGAACAAGCTGAAATGTCTTGGTCACCTGATACTTGGAAAGGGAATAGCTTTAAATACAGAGATGTGACATCAGGGATGTGATTTCTACATGGTTTTTGTGGTAATAGCCAGGTCCACAGTTCAACTTTTCAAGGGAGAAAACTGGGAAAATAACTACATTGAGGTAGTTTGCACTCTGAAAGAGAAAAGACACACTCCTCTATCAAGATATTGTATTTACAGATGACAGTCAAGCTTTCATTCTTGTTCCTGGTTATCTAACTAAAGCAATTATTCTAGGCTTTAATTTTTTATTTTTATTACTACAGTATCAAGAGGCTGCTGCTGAAACTGGGTCTATATCCTCTACAAACACTTAGCAAGAGAGAATACTTTCCCTTTCAGGCTTTCAATATAAATAAATAAGACACAGAGGAATCAGCCAGGTGAAGAGATGAAAGTTGTCTGTGGGTTTAGTTACCTGTGGTGGAGACATGATTAGCAGCTGATCCTGTTTAGTCCCATTCCTGTGTCTCACCACTTGGGTGTCTTGGGTTTTATATGTAATTTTGATCTTTAAGAACAACAACAAGAACAAAAGTAAAATGAAATATGAGCTTCTATTTCAGCTCCATTACTGGGTACTGAAAATTTCAGGCTTCTGATCCTAAAGACCGTGGAGATTTTAGCATGACAGAAAAAATTAGTATCAGTTTCATAAATGTGGTATGTAGTTAAATAAGCTAATTAATTCTCTAAAATGTCCTTTGAAAGTTCAACTCAAAGCTCATTGAAATCAGCTAAAAACTTCCACTAAGTTCAGAGGCTTTTGCATTATGTTGCCTTTCTGTCCCAACAAAAACCCTTTATAACATTAATTTGAAATTCCAAGATAAATCTAAAAACCCTCTTTAAGAAATGTAGGGGTCTAGCTAACACGAAATAAACAATCCAGCCACTTGTTGGGAAGTCTATCAGTGTTGAAACCAGGGCCTGTAAGGCAAACTTTGTGAGCAGGATAAAAGTCCCAATAAAGCTGGCTGGGCACTTTGAAAGAACTCTGGTACATTACATATTTTATTACTCACATGCACAAACCCATCAGTGTCCTGGAGGCAGTCGTCTTTCTAGCTCATTGATTTAAAGCAAGAAAGCCAATCAGCACACTTACATGTACAAAGAGCTGATTTTGGTGAGGTAAGACCCATGAGTAGGTGTTTGCAAGAGTAAGGTCTGAGACATACCACTTACAGAGAGTTTGCTCAGTTCACAACTGAACACACGTTATGCCAACAGCTGAAATATGAAGTCGAAAGCATCACCTTTTTCAACAGCAATATTAAGCTCAGCAAAGCTTTTCAAAGGAAAAAAAGTCCCCTGCAACAATGGCCACAGTTATTCTCAATGTGCAGTTTGTGTCTCGCACTAAAGCAGTTCATTACTATCACCTTGCTGCTCTCTACTGATTCCTGTAGCGCAGTTAGTTTTTAAATCATTTTAAAATTCACTATTAATCAACCTAATGAAAAGCATGTCAGAAACCGGACAGAGGTTCATAACAACATAGCAGAGACAGAGAACTAATTAATATCTATAAATAACGTTCAGCTGCAAGTTGTGAAGTTTGTATAAAACCACAAACATTTATCTCTCACTTGGCCACCTCACCTGGAAAGGCGCCCTGGACTCTGTGACTGGACAACCAGGGAGATGAGGGGGCAACAGGCCAAAATATTCCACTTTTCCCATTACCATCCTCCTATAGCATCTCTTCTGTCTCTATCCCAATGCTTTCTTTGTCCCTTGAATGATGGAGCTAAATCTGATCCTAACTGGCACTGTAATCAGGCTGCGAGGGCTGACAATGCTCAGTGTAAATAACACCAATTTCACAGCTTAACTGTGCTGTGCTGTGGGTTTAAATAAAGAGCCCTGTGAACACAACAGCAGATATCAACTGGGGAAAGCTTTTGCATTCTGCTTCATCCCCTTAAATAGAAAATAGCAAGGAGTTAGTGTTGTTTGATAAGGACAATAATGGGGTGGGAGCTGTCCAGAGCAATGGTTGTCCCTGAACTGCAGACAAGCAATGACAAAATGAAAGAAATTTCAACTCCTCACACCATTCTTTCCCTCCACCCTGTTTTTCTCTTCTATTACTTGGAATCTGGTATGCTCTCTGAAACTTCATCTTCCCCTCAACTTATGGAATTTAAAAATGCCTGTAGCGTGTCATGACGTAAAAATACATGCCTCACTGTAAGACATCAAATCTTGCAATTCTCAGCTTCTTATTATGTGAATGAAATCGAGTTATTTTTCATGTACTGCTGCAAGAAACCATTCTTTAGCTAATATGACCTGTAGCAGTTCAATTAAATTTGGTAGTGCTGGAACTGTCACAGCTGAGGCTCAATCCTTACCCCTGTGAACACTCAGACAGTCACTTGCTGTCCTAAATGCCCGAAATAGATACAGGTAATGACACAAAATGTACTTTACATAAGAGCACACCATTATTCTTTGCTTTTGCTTTCAGTCCCAAGTTGACCACCATGGCCAAGTCCAGGCAGCATCAGTCTAAGTCAGTACAACATTGTGCCAGAAAACTAAGAACACTTTAAATAACCAACACAGAGACATTCAGCTGCCCAGTGATGCCACAGGGTTTCTTTATACACAGTACAGCAGTGAAAAGCAACCAGGAGGCATTAGACAATAGAGGCCACTTCTAAAATAATCAACATTAACTAATTAGATGTGGGGTATTTTATACTATGTCAGCCTGTTCAGTTTCCAAAAGCCCCTAACAACCATCATCCGCTTGAAATTCCAACTCAAAGTTAAGTGCTATGTTGATTATTTTAAAATAATAACTTTCTGCCTATGTATTAAATAAAAATTGAATGCTTACTTTCACTTCTGAGTCAAAAAGTATTGTCACACTTGACAGAATAAAAAAAAAAGGCAAATTCTCTTCCATATTCTCGTGCAATGATCGTAGATCAAATTTTCCATATATAAAATGCCTAGTGATATATAGATATATATATTTAAGACGTACAAATGGCTAAATGAGAATTTTAACTCAACACTGACTTCTGAACAAATTTGATACACTTCATTATAACAAATTTTGAAATATGGTCATAATTTTAAATATTCTTACATAAACTTCCCCAAGCACTGCAATCATACATTCAGTGAAATATTTCAAACTTCTCCTTTGCTTTTCAAACATGCACTGGCTGCATATGTCAACTTCCACAATATGTTACTTGAGTCATTAAAATGTTGGACCTGAAATTTCTATCTATTTCAGGTGGCAGTCTGACTGATCTAAAACTCAGTTTGGCTACAGAAAACATTGTGTTTCAGTCTGAGTATCTACTCTCCTTTTCCAAAAGAATTTGTTCCTCCCGAGGTGATGCATGATGGCCATTGTATGATCTTGTGCTGCCCAAAAGAGAGGCTGCACAATCCAGCCTATACAAGCAGAGATTTATGAAGTGGCAAATATTTGCTTGAGACAATTGCTGACCTCAAAGGAACATCTTCAGGAGCCCAGGCCTGCTGAGCGTTGCCATATGAGTCTCACAAGGATTAGCTTGGAACAAAAGCTGCAGCAACTTTGCATTTAGAAGTAACTTGGAGTCAGGTACATCTTCTCAGCTTGACTCCGTGTGAAATTTAAATCCCAAGAGCATTAATTTCAATATTGTCAGGATGCAAAAGGACAAGGAGCCATTAGCTTGAAAGATTTAGAAAGGAGTGTTTTAGGCTCCCTCTGCAGATTTCTGTCTGTCCTAGCTCAGCCTCTGCCGTAAGGCAGGACACAAACACTGACCTCGGAGCTGTTCTGTGTGCACTTCTGACATGCTTCTGGGGAAAGCAAGTTTAGACATCAACTTCAAGCTCATCTTGAACTCCTCTAAAATGCACTCCAAGCTCTCAAGGTTTACTAGTAAAGAACAAACCCAGTTTGAATCACACACGAGATGATCCTTAACACAGGCTTGAATATGACACAAGAGGAGGCTTCAAAATCAGTGATGGACTTTCTTCTGGTAAAAAAAAAAAAAAGGAAAACTGTCTTGCTGTAGGAAGAGGAGAAAACATCTCCTCAAATCCCATGGCTAAAGAATCAATAGAAGCAGGGCATAAGGAAAAAATACTGGTTCTCCGCAGGGCTGTCCATTAAAACTCCCTTGATGACATTCCAGAGGAGATATTAAACATTAATCTAAGTCTTCTCATATGCGTAATGTTTATGAATTTGAAAAGACTTGAAGATGAGTTTTGTTTATCCAAACTCCTTGCTGAACATTTTCAGATGTCCCACCTACACTTGCACTTTAGAAAACGTATGTGTGCTACTCATTGCCATTACATTTTCAGCACATCACATTGCTAGTTTTACATCTTAATTGCTGGGGAATATGTATTTGAGAGTGAAATAAATCTTTGGGCTCTAAAATTTTCTAGTTGTTTATTCAGTACAGTTTATACCACATTCAATAGCCTACACGTCAACTTAACATAATGGGATTATGGCAAATTTTGTCATAAATGAGTTAGCAATGGCAACACCAGGAATGAAGACGTGAAAGCACCGGATTTAGTACACCTTAGAAACCGGAGTGTTCTCACGGGTCTTTGAAGAGTTTGCCCTCTCATCAGCTGGGAACAAGCTAAGCTCATTGCTGCAGTGTTTTTACAGCTGCTGTTACCTCTGTCAGCAAGAGCACACTGCTCTTACCTAATGCTGCAGCAGGAACTGTGCATGGCTCAGCAATACAACGTGACTAAATGGGGAGGGGAGGCAATGAGACATTTGGGGTGACTTGGCCATTTTCAAGCCTTCCATTTGTTTAAGCAAGCAGCTGGGCCTTTAGTCCCATGGGCGAATTGGCATTTGATCCACATGCATCTCTCTAGCCACAACACAAAGTCTGCAAATTAAACAAACCCAGAGCCAGGACTTACATGACCCAAGTATTAAGACTGTAGCTACAGCCACAGACTGTACATGGTCACTGGTTCTGGCTTCTCAAATACTTTAAGGCTCTCTGAGAAAGCCAGACCAGTTCCAGGATTGGAAACACCTGCATAAGAACCAATCACAATTCCTGGGTTTTCTGGCTCTTCCCACAATAGATACTGAAGAGCTTTTACAGAAGAGGATACCCACTGCCCACCTTGATGCAGTAGTGATGTATTTTAGTGAAGGATCAGATGAGTGACAACAGGTTGCAAGGGGCAGTTCGACCCCGGACCATCACACCAGTCCTTTTGCCAGGATTACAACATAAAAAGCCATGAGCCACGCACAACCTAATACATGATCTACTTCGTATCCAGAGGTGTCTTGGAGGCATTAACCTGCTGATCTTTTAATGAGCAAATGAGATTGAACAAAGAATTATGTTATAAGCCTTGGTTTTACTTGGTGTTGAAAAATCATACAGTATATAAAAATGGTGACATCCAGGTATTTGATCTGTGTGAGATTATTCTTCTTGCTAAAACCATGAAACCTTGCCAACTCTTTGGCTGCCAGCCTTTCTTGGGGTGATTTTATGGTAGTACTTTATTCCCTAATTGCCTGCTTTATGCCCAGAAATGGCTGCTGTAGGTTTAAGATAGACCCGCGGGTGGGGTTGGTCTTGGGCTCCCACCTGGTTGGGTTTACGCTCTCTCCGGTGTGCTCTGGGCTGCCACATGGACTGGGGCGTTACATTGCTCCTTTTGTTGGATTAATTTTTTGCTAGCTTGAGCCAAGAAATTTTCTTTATTTCCCTTCCCCTAGCTTGGAGGCTGTACCAAAGATCCTCTTGGTGGCTTTTTGGTTTTTTTTTCCTTGAACTGTTTTGGCTTGACTTTGTTTTTCAGTCCTCTGGGGAGCTGGTGGGTGGGAGGGGGGTGTGCACTGAAGCTGAGACCTTGGAGAAGCTGAACCAACACGAGAAAGGACACTAAACCCCACCAGCTTTGTCCGCTGCCAGGAAGAGACCAGAAAGGTTCCTGTCCATTCTGCCCGGGCGGTTGCGCAAACTCCGGTTCCTCCCCTTCGCTGAGACTAAGACGGGCAGCATCCGTCATTGCCTCCCAGCCACATGGTCTGGTGGGGAATGGGGGCTAAGGTTTAGAAAATTTCAATATCTAGTATTTATTCAATCCTTTTCTGTGCCTTGCGGGCACCCTTTTGGTTTTTTTTTCTTTGTTAATAAACAGTTTGGGGTTTTTTTCACTTCCACCCGCTGGTATCCATTTCTCATTGGCAAAAGGGATTACTGGAGCCCTTCTCTGTAGAGGAAACACTCATTTCGGTGCCTTGTCTCCTAAATTTGTCTCCAAACCCGGACAAAACCACATAAATCAGCTTCTCATACCTCTTCCTACAGGTCAATCATCATACATTTCTTTAATCTTTAAGGCTAACATCCACTTTTTCTCCTGCTTCAGCTTGGTCTGTATTGATGACTTACATGTAAAGCATCAAGAAACTGAAATAGGTGTTGCTATCTGTTCTGCTTATTCTACATTAGATCTTTGCTTCCTTTTCTAAGACACGTAACACTTCTGTAGAGCATTCGAATTCTTGTTACTTACTTAGTTTCTGGATAAAATGATCCCTTGGTGTTACTTCCTTGTCTTCAGATTTCTGGGGAGACTTCATTTATGTGTGCAGTGCACTTCAAATGCTGGGATAAAAGGTACGGTGTAACTGCTGCTAATAACAGGACAAACTCAGTACAAAGTTACTGAAAGTGCTCTCAGTGGCTTATTCATACAAAATCTCCAACCACAGGCCTGGCAAAAGGACTGACATTTTTGTTCATCTGAATGAAAATTGAAAATAAACTCTACATGAAAATGTAAATGTTGAACAAGGAAAAACTGCAGAACTAGATACCAAGTGGGGAGGGGAAAGTAATTAAGATCAATATGCAATGACTGAAAATCTTTGCTGAAAAAACCCCACACCCTAAATCCAGGATTTTCTTCACATATTGCAAAATTTACATGCCAAATTATAGTTGGAAATTCAAACACTTCACACTAAATATACAGCATTTGAATCCTGTACCTTAACTAGTATCACTGATTCAAGCAGTAATATTGTGTGAAGTAGGGTATAAAAGGATGGAAATATAACCCCAGACAGAAAAAGGAAACAATTAATTTCACTGACTCATTATTGCCTAACATTATTCATAAAGGTGCAAACATGGCAATTTTTCTTCATTTAAATTGGAGCTGAGGGACAAATTGTCAGTCCCCGTGCACAGGGGAGTATTGTGCCTGTTGTCACCTGTGATCCCCCAGGAAGAGCTCAGAGGTGCTGGGTGCTGTGCAGGCACAGAGCAGGGGATCTGCAGGTTTGTGCTGAGTGAGGAACAGGAAGAGCAATGACAGCTCCTTGTTGACAGGACTGTGGGGAGCTGGTGCGTGACACTTCTGCAGCTGCTCTGTGCCTGCAGTTACCAGCAACTGTTTTCTCCTGCAGTAATCAAATCACATCTAAAATACAAGAACTAAGTTGCCTGTAGTGGTGAATGCATTCACTGCGACACTCTGAGGCTCTTGAGTGTGGAATCAAAGGGACCCTGCATCCAAACGATCATCGTGCTGCACGATTTGTCGAAATATGAACTTGAATGCTTGAATTTTCACTCAAACGTGATGAAAAATTGTGACCAGAGGAACTTCCTACATCAAATTAGGAAAAACTGAGAGACAAATTCATCCCATATGCAATTCCCCACAAAATAAACTGGCTGAAAATTGGAATAATTCAGATGTCTCTTTTTAGGTAAAATGACTACAGACTTAGGGAGTTTCTGCATTAGGCTTTCCAACTGAGATTGGCAAGAGCTCTGGTAATACGTAACACTTTAGGGACAGCAGAGCAAGTATTAATTTCAATATATACAAAGCTTAAATGCCATTATTTTATAATATGCTGGATTTCACTGAATCACAGCTACTACTTTATCAGTGCTGTAGCTATTTAGGGGGAAATAAATGTCTCTATTTCTGTTACTTATACACCAGCATACACAAATTCTTATACATAGGCACATACATGTAAAAACACTACATGCACACATCTCCTCTTCCGTACCACAAAGAAAAGCAACTAGATCTCTCCATAGAAAAGTTAATTCAATTAAATCCGCAATAAAAGATCAATACTTCATCTCAGGTTCTGCACACCTTATCATCAACTTCAAAAGCAAATACAATTTTGACAAGCAATGTATTCCATTTCTACAGTAGTTTACACTCCTTCCGAGATCCTCATGGCATATCATCTCTTTTTAATGGATGAGGAAGGAAAACAGAGGGGTGAGGTGAGATTCAGGGCTATAAAGGAAGTCAGTAGCATGCTAAGGACTAGAACCCAGTTGTACTAACATTTCCAATGCCAGAGATGTTAAATGCAGGCATGCAATCCCACCAGCAAACCAGGCAAGCGTCACAGCAGTGCCCCTGCTTCCAGCTTACATGCCTACTGGGAAGTGCTGGACACTTCTGGGTGCCAGCCAGTAAACTTTCCCCCTCCTCAGCGTGAACTCTGGTTGTGTGCCATTCACTTACCCGTGATTATCATTTCTCCTGTCTGATGAGTGTAGAACAATTGCCCCTCGAGCACAGGTTAGCCAGAGCCGGAAGAGCTGCGTGCCTCCAGCCCAGCTGTCGGAGTCTCCATGCAAGATGCTGTGCAAAATGTTGAGTTAAAAGAAAACACGAGTAGGGGGAAAAGAGCTCTCTGAGAACCTCCACATGGTTCCTGTTGCTAAGGGAACCACTCCCTTTGTCTGCATAGGTTAGGAATGGCTGCTTCGTTTGGAGTCTGTCTCTTAAGTACAGAAAACAGCACAACAGTTTCAGAGAGAAAATAAAAAGTCCAGAATATCTTGCAGCCAAAGAAAACTGAACCACCTAGGAATTCTTACATTAAAAGCATCTATTAATAGTTGATTTGGGTGACTCCAAGGAGACCGTAGAACTCCTCTGTGGCATCTGATGGGACAATACACTGCTGCACACAGTTTAATTTAGTTATTGTAATCAGCTTTTGGGGATGAGGGTAGCTGATTACTGAGAGGCAGATCAAGAAATTAGCTCCAGTTTGCTACAACAAATGGAGAGAGATCAATAGTAACAAATACAAGCTTTTAATAGGTATTCATGATGGACTATAGCAGAGAGGTGCCTTCACTTACACAGGCTTCTATAAAAATCCAAGCCCAAATCCTTAACTCTGATTTCTGTACCTACTCTGCCCTGCTGCCTCTCTGTCCCCCGACCCAGCACTGGCCCTGTTTCTGAACCCCCAAATATCTGAGAATCTACCTTCTATACAGGCCCATTGGGCTCAGTCCAATTCAGAACATGGAATTAGGAACCCCTGCTGTTTATCTTACCGTCCCTGCTATCAAGGAATGCAGTAGGATGTGTACTTCGGTATAAAGGTGATTTCACGCTGAGTCTGATGTCCTAAAACATGAAGAGCTAATAGAGATTGTCAGGAAGGTTGGTACATTGGGAACAGAAACGCCTTGAGTCTAACCTCAAACATTTGTTTGCATTGAGAAAATCAGCCTCTTTCTGACAATATACAGCACAACGTGCATTGCACAACACAATCATATCCTGCTCTCTCTCAGCTGGTGCCAAAGCCAGCACCCCAAAATACTGTCAGTGACATGTTTTCTGTAAATTTACCTGTTTCAGTACTGTAGTGTTATGGGGTAGAAATGATCAAAGACTTAGATCGAGACAGTAACCTCCAAGCACAGACTTATCTAAGGCTCTTAACATATGCAGAGAACAATCAGAGAAATGAGTTACATCATGTTTGGATGAATAGACAAAAGTTCAAAATCTTAGATGATGCACTTCTGTGTGGAAAGCAGAATTTTCTCATTCCACCAGAGAGCAGCTGTGAGTGCCTGCTCAGTGCAGGGGCAGTGCAGGGGGGTCAGTTCAGTCTTAACGTAAAGAGCTGAGCTTCACTTAATGCAAAGTAGCTGCTGAGGAAAATCAGGGCCAGTGTTCTATTTTCCAGGGAGCTGAGCTCTTTTCTCCTCAGTCAGATTAGAGGATAATCGTAGAGGACACCAGAGAAGCTCTTAGAGAACACTAGCCAGATAAGAGTAATAGGATGTCTTTGCTAACATCCAGTCCAGCACTGATTCTTTGACATAGACATGAAGAATTCAGTTGTCACTTCACTGCCCATGTTGAATTGTACTTGCAGCATGGTATGAGTTGCAACACCCTCCCATTTCCCTCTCACCCCAATGAGTCAAATGAAGCAGTCCGGAGTGCTTGTTGAGAGGCCTTTCTGCTCTCCTTTGCAAAAAGTTTAGGAGATTAGCGAGTGCAACTGAGACTTCGGTTTAGGGACATTAGAAAGCAACCATTAATAGGTTTCCATTGCATCATTTTTATCAAGGAACATTTAATTGGAAACCAATTTAAAAGTCCGTGCCTGTATATATTATTTTCCTTTCAGAGGATTAAGCTAAATTGCTCAATCCTGCTGTGTACACACAAACACACTCATCCCATTTCCTCCTGCTCACAGATAGACTGACGTCAAGGCGAATGCAAGTCAAAGATCTTGGGATTCTCTGTGGCCTCAGCAAGGGAAACAATGGGTTTTAGGATTGAACTAAACTTTCTGCCAAAAAATACTTTACCCACTTTCTTCTGCTGCTTGCAACCCATGGAACCTTCTTCAGTGTAATTACAATGGCAAGGGCAAACCCACGCACGTTTAGAGCATTCAAGGTTAACTCCCACCATAATAAAATTCTTCAATGCCACAAATCAATGCTTAGTGACTCTAACAGTGCACTTCATCAAAGCCTTTTACAAGTGTTTGGGTACATAATACTGCCATTAATACAGGAGCATTCTGCTGATCATTCCCATTTTGTCACTTCATAATAAAAAGACATGGGGAGCAACCTCAGATTGCATTTGTGAAAGAGTCAGGGACAGCATCAGCGTAGCCTTCTGCACCACTACACAATGTTACACTCCAAAAACCCCAAAATAAAACATAACACTGATGTTTTTCCCCCTTATTTTAACAAATACAAGTATTTTCTCTATTTAATAGAGATTTTAGCATCCTATACAGGACCTTTACTGTTTTCTCATTATTACAAAAGCAATAGGTTTTTGTCAGACTGGCAGTGAGGCTCGGATTTGGTTATGACAATGAGAATTTACAAGAAATGAAACTCAACTCAGGAACCTTTCTTCAGTGAAATCTTGAACTGTATCTATTACTATAAATCCCATCTTCTCAAGTGAAAAATAAACTGCACTAAGTACTAATGTCCTAAAGAGCCTGACTTTGTTATGCTAATCCAAGGTATTAAGAATAGTCAGAAAAAGAATTCATTAGTGGATGCTTGAATCAACTGCTTTTTGTCCCAAATGTGAACATATCCCCCCAGTCAGAAATTACCTGACACAGTGTGATTGAAACTTATTTATTTACTTACATATAATAAGCAACTGAGCAGCTTGCAGTGCATGAAGTGAGGCTATGGAAAAGTACATTACAATGCTCCTGCTCCAGGGCCCTCTCAGTCAGAATTTCAGTATATGTGCCTATTTTCTGTTTATCATTCAGCCAAAAACATTGAAACTCTCTGTCCCCTCAGCCCACTTAGTGAGCAAGAAAAGATTGCCTGCCTTGTATAAGGTGGCTTAAGAGGAATTTTTAAAACAAATATTTACAAAGCTTTAAAAATATTATCTTGTTTTGTTAAGGCTAAGTGTGTAAGCACCATACCTGTTACAAATATAGCTCTTGTTATGCAGTGAAAGAGAGAAGACAGATGGAGCTGTTGATAGCCTCAGTGACAATAGTGCAACAAGCAGTTGCACAGGAACCAGTATTCACCTTATAAGGAGAATTTTTCATATTCCCCAATTTTTTTTTTTCAGTCGCAAGTTGGAATTAAAATTCCAACATGAGAAATTTTCCATAGGAGGGTCATATTTAAAAGACCCTCTATGTAAAAAAACCCCTTTACTTTGAATGAACTGACATGGATTTAAATGACCTGTGAGAGTATGTGTACAGTTGTATGTGCATGTATAAGGTTTCTTGTCCACTTTAGAGAGCCCAGACTCCCATCCCTCGTGGCAGTCTGCCAAGCAGGCCAGGAACGTGAAGAAACTTGACTTTCTGGCACTGCTCCACGTGAGATGCCGGGGAGCTGAGAGCTGGGAAAAGCGGGTGAGCTGGCAGCAAACCAAGAACATTTCCATCAAAAATTTCATTGGAATAGGCATTTTCATGCAACGTGTTAGGTTTTGGTGAACCGGCATTAGCTGAGAGAAAAATGTTCCACTGGAAAGTTTCCAATTTGTCCTACTGCTAAGATCTTGATGCTTGGACGTCGTATTTTTCATTCAACTGAAAAATAGATTTTTATTTCCCAGTGTCATGCACAGAGACAGAATGTAGTTTACTGTACTACTGATGGTCTAAAATTATTTCTCCTGATACTGTAAAAAGAAGCTTTATTGTGCCATCTGCAGTGAGTGCTGCTGTCTCATGCCTCCATGATTTCCTGCCATCTCCCCACCCCTCTTTATTTCACCTAAATGTATCACAAGAAGGAATGTCAGCAGAAGAGGGACTCAGTGGTGAGAGCACCACTTCATCCTCAGAGACAGATTTAAATAACTATCTCTAGAACAAGATTTCTATCTTACTTTCTGTATCAGTTCAGGAGGGAGAATAGTACATCCCCACTTTGAAGTGTTATTGAAATACATAAATACGGATTGTAACAATAAACCTGCAACAGTTCTGAGAAATGTATGAAATATGGTAGCTTCAACTACTAAACTGCAGAAATCTCTTGAAAATAAAGTATTTAACAGTATATTGAGTACAGATGGCACAAAGTTGTGGCAGAAAACCGAGGCAGAAAAGACTACAGCACTGGATGAACAGTCAACTCTATATTGAATGCAAATACAACACTCCCATGCACACTTCAAACATTTGGTTTCACAGATTCTTTGACACAAAAATATGTGTGCAATGTATGTGATTTAGCTCATCTTATTCAAGCTGCACATATAACAATTCTGAGATTGCTGGAAAACTTGAACCAAATTCAGCTCTGTCACTGATGGGATACCACAAAGCTGGGCCAAATTTCGTGTGCTCAGCTTTTGAACCTGCCTCTCAGAACACTTATTCGTATTACGCCCCATTCAGGAAGTGATCTCACTGGAAAATCTGAGCAAAGTATGGGACAGAGCTTCCAGACTCAAAAAGCTAAGGAATGTTCTTTTCCCCCCATCACTTCATCCTCTCTTAAATGACTTTAGTCCTTGTGAAAATAATTGGATTGACAGCCCCAAGGATGAGGGCTGTTGTGGACTCACAAGGACACATTTCCACTTATCCTCTTTTCACATCAATGGACGTTCACTCTGAGCTGCAAGTTTAACTTCCCATCTTGGCCATCACAAGACTTCACCCAAAACTAGCGCAGAGATAAGCACAGAATTCTTCAGCCTGAGGATAAATACCTTTATAATCATAAAGACAGTTTATTAATGCAATAATTCATCCCCTAAGCTTTTGAGTTCTCATAGCAGAAAATAAATCAAACACCCAATTCTCAGCTGAGCTCTAATACATAATTCTTAATACTGGTGCTGTAATAGTATCCTTTGGTCACTAGCTCTCTCAGTTTTGAATATGGGCACCAAATTGGAGCTAAAACCAGCATTAAACATGTGCCTATAGGATTTCTGTCTTGCTTTTTCCTACTGGTAATGAAATAAGCACTAATGCAGTAACAAAACGTCAGCCAAACTTGGGCTCTATACAGTAGACTATATCCCAATCCCAGACATAATACAGCATGTCTTAAGGAAGCCTCTCGGTGTTCCCGTAGCTTTGTGTGGCAGAGTTAATTCATGTCTTCATTTTACTTCCCAGAATTTCTTGTTCTGTTTGGAAGAGTAATTCACCTCATTTTCAAAAGTATGAAACTTGTCCATCTCCATTTCAAGTTGCTGTCAATATTTCCGGGTTGTGTAACCACTTTCCTCAAGTAAAATTGACAAAATTGGCCCAAATAATGAATTAATTTTTCAGCAGAAGAAAACAGAAAGTATTCCAAGCCCGCTGAAATTGATGTGAACCTATCAAAGAAAGTGTGTGCACAGCATTAGCAAAGCACAAGCCAGATCTGTGGATACTTGTTGGTCAATATCTCAAAACAAACAACTTCAGCTGGTGTTCACTGCCTCTACTCGACAATGATGCACATTTTACACTTCCCCTGACAAGAGCTGACTTCAGATTTATCTCTGCTGTTTATTTCTGTTCTCCAGAAACTATAGATTCAGAAAGTTCTGCCACCCACTTGCAGCAAATTTAAATTTCTACGCAAGAGTGAAGCTCAGCGATAGCTCTGCGAGTGAAGCTGCTGAAGCGTTATTGTTCTCTTTACAAGGAGCAAGCCTCTCACACTGTGAGTTTACACACAGACGTAGACACACACATATATTCAGACTAAATTTACTGCACTATGCTTGATTTATCTTCACTGTAACTATTTTCTGTGCCATCACTGAAAGCATTTCCAATGCACATATTTGCTCTGACACCTCTAGATATCATCATCGTGTTCTCTCATGCCCTTGAGTGAGATTGACTCATTTCCATCTCTTCTGTTTCTGTGACAAAGTAAACAACGGCTACCAAGCTGTTGATGAATTGGATTTCTTTTTCTGTCTGCATTTAATCCTTTCATCAATATACCTGAAATAGCAAGTTCTGTCATCCAAGTCAGATTAATATTTTACAACAACTCTTGCCCATTGTTTTGCAGAAATTTATACCTGGCTCTTGTGTTACTTTCACCTTTACTAAGACAGAAAAAGAGCAAAATAAACCAAACTGACTACATTTAATGCAACAACTATTAACAAATGCCTCAGAAGTGAGAGTTTCAGAGAAGCAGGCCTTCTGGGGGTGCTCCTGTCACCGAGCACACACAGGTAATACTCCTTTCTGTGTCTCTTAAAGCAAAAAGAACTCCTAAAATTGAACTTCACCCACTCAAATCAAAATGCCACTCAACTGCTGATTGAAATATCCTTCATTCAAATCAGAGTGAGTGCCTTTAATGGCTACCCAAAAGGCTGTCAAATTAAATAAGAAACAAAATGCAAATAAATTAGCATTCCTAGCTACTGATACGCTATAAATATTTATGAGGAAAAAAAGATGCTGTAATTTCAAATGATACCACAGGCCTATTTTGTACAAACAGTTAAAACAGTTATACATGCAATACTGTACTTTGCAATTTTTTTCCATTTCACATCACCATAATCACCTAATAAATATTTAAATGGACCCATTTGCTGTAACTATAAAAGAACCGTGTAAACTTGTTGTCATCTAGACACATAAGCCGCAGTGGAGTCAATGAATTTCAACAGTCACTTAATATTGCAAGCCACAAGCTACCTTAAACCTGCCAGCAACTGTCTGCCAGGAAGCTACTGTAGCTCCACGGCTACCTCCTCCAACCCAGGACACGAGATTCATTATGAATGCTAGCATTGCTACTCTAATTAGGCCTGGGAGAGGTTTAACAACCATGCTACAGTCTTGCTGCTGACAAATATAAAAATAAAGCCTTGTTCAAATTAGCAATGTGAAGTGAGAAGGCCTAGAAGCAGCAACTGTCTGACCAGTAGTGAAACAGTTCTAATCTATAGTGAGGTTATTTTGCTTCATAAACTGCTAGTATGTTACCTGCAGGAGGTCTCCCTGTAAAATGAATTATAGTAAGCTATATGTGATAATTAACCGTGCATTAGCAAATATCTTGAAACAGGGGGGCTCTGTTTTCTCTGTATTTTGACTAATAAAAGCATGAATTTGTTCAACAAATGATCATTTAGGTTGTGGAATGCTAAGCATATTGGAAGAACACAGTAAGCAATAGAATATTGTAGGTGGACTAACAGTTTCCTTACAAAAACAGGCTGTTTAATAGGCTGGCTCCATACTATGTTATTCACAGTACTAAAAACCACAGTGTTGGGAAGACAAATACAATATACATTTAAAATAATATAAACCTTGTACTCATATTTACTTTAAAAATGCCATGGATGTGACAATAAAAAAAAAAAAAATCCATAAACAAACGTTTATTTCAGAAAGAGAAAATCCCAAATTACTCTTTCCAGAATGTAAACAGATAGTGAGGCAATTGGTATGGTCATCTCCTCTAGAAAGGAGAAAGATGTGGCTGGGTTTAAATTAGTCTACATCATACGAATGTGAAGCAAGGCAAAAAAATTATATTATGTATACTGCTTAACACAATAAAAATAAAGTGGTCCTATAATTTATTTTAGCTTCAAATATATCTTATGAAAACATATTTTACCATAACGCTCTATGGGACTGTGACTGTACCAGCCTCACTCCTGGCTGTGAATCAGAGGTCAGAGCCACTGCAGCATACACAGGTTGACAGTCTGTGCCTCTTTATCCATGCAATATGGACTGGAGCCCAAGATTCCAAACATCACAAAGTGAAACTCGTGTAACTACAGGTAATCGATCAGCTTCAGCCGGGCTCCACGTGGTGATGCCTCATTACAGGATTTGGCGTTCTTCTTATAGAAAATACTCTGTAGTTTAAAAGTTACTACATATTAATGGCAAGCACATGGCTACAGGTTATTTCTCCTACTTCACTACAGAAAGATAAGAAATTATAAAACAAAATTTTCATTCCTCCAAGCTAGTACAGAGTTTTTGCCTCAAGTTCGTAAGCACCAATCATCTGGTAAAGGAGGATGTCTTTGAGGTTCTGTTTTTCCCTAGATCACCAGCATAAACATGTTTGGCTCATGTCCATAAGGAATTTAAGTATATTACTTTTTAATGTTTCTCCCTCTCAACAACATGATTTTTCACTCTAAGTAAGGGCATCAGAAAATATCACACTTTGAAAGTGACCACATGTATCCATACTGTTGCAGTTAATACAGTTTGAAAATCACTTTTAAATTTTGCTTTTCAAAAAGAAACCCAAACCCTCAAATGTTGTTTTTACCATTGCACTAACCTTCAGTGTTCTAAAGTAAATGAGAACTTAAAAAGAAGTGTGCTGTATTTTCTCAGTTGAATTTTATTTATAGACTTCTAGGCAGAGGGTAAGATTGCCCCCTTTTGGAATTTTTCAGAGTAACAGTCCAAATAAAGAATGGGGTGCAAAGCATTCCTAATCCCTACTCAAGATATGCATCTCATCAAGGATTATTTCTGCTTCATACTGTTGTGCTCTCATGTTACCGTGTATGTGGCTTCACATTCCTTACTAAAGCAATGGGCATGAAAGAATTCAACTGCTCTTGCCAGCAACCACAAAGGCACAAACTCGAAAGTCAGATAAAGGTAAACATATGGAACCTCCCCAGGAATGCAGCAGTAAAGATGGAACATATAGTTGAATTCTCCCCTTCTCTGCTGTAGGACAAACTTCAGAGACAGTAAGTTGTAACTACAGTGTCCCATAAAGTAGAATTCTCTGATAAAATCCACAGAGAGAGTAGCATTCTAAGTAAGAAATGGAATGACTGAAGTGCTGAAAGCAATCAGGACAGTTCTTCTGATCACAGATTCAATTTAATAGCAAACTCACCCTTTGTATACTGATCTGGTGGTTGGGCTTTTTTTTCAGTTTGCCAGCTTTAATACCTACATGGTGGTCATTAAACAAGTGTATTAGTGCTTCAAAGAGATGTTCCTGACCCCAGGCAGAACATGCCCAATAACCAGGAGTCTGGATGGACATCTGTATTTTCATTAAAACCTTATTTTTGTTATTACAGTGCCATAATGCCAAATATATCAATCATTTGTTACTGAAAACAATGCTATTTAGTCCTTTTAAGTAGTTAATAATTAGTATTATTTGCAAATGAATATCATTAGTCTGTTACTTGACCTATATCTTCTTCTAGTTTTAGAAAGCTAATATTTTTATAATGCACAATTAATTGCATTAATTTGCACATTTTTGTTTAAAAACTTATTTCCCAGGGATGATACATTTAAAGCTCTTTCAATTACTAAATTCCATTCACTCCCATATGAACCTGGTGGTTTAAAATTAGTAGAGTTTAATCTATAGAAATATATTAGTATGGCTTCAATTAGAGGTGGTTCAACAGAGATCTCCAAACAGAGACAGATTGATAGACTGACACAAACCAGCAATGAAATGGAAATCAGAGAGCTTTAGTGGGAGCTGCACTGATGTATCTCACCACAGCTGAAACAGGACATCTGCTCAAGCAGAGTAAGAAGGGCAGGTAGTCAGTGCACCACATCAGACACAGAGGAAAATAGAATATTTAAGATGTGCAATTCTCTGAAGAACTCATTGACCAGACGTTGTAGGCAGTATTAAATAACTCCATCCCATTCATCTGTTCCAGTCACAGACACTAAGGAATAGAACATTTAGCTTTCCATCCTATTACCATCAAATTATATCACCACAGGCTATTGTGTTACAATAATTCAAGTATAGTTCAGTCAACTAAACCAAGATTAGAGTAATTCATAGGAAACAGCATACTTGAGTATCACTGCACCCTACAGGATGATACTATAGAGCAGTGTTCGTGTGGATGGTGCTATAGAGCAGGGTTAATGTATAAAAACATCACTGTGCCAAGTAACTGCAATGCAAGTGCCTCAGGAATAGGTCATATCACTCATATTTCAGTTTTAAAAATTTTAAAAAGCCATCAGTAATATTTTTCCTGTGGTTAATATTTTAATATTCTTAATCTCTTAGATACCAAACTTTTAAGGGTGATGAAAGTGATCCTTATCCCTTACATATGTTTTATCTTTGCTTCACAGTGAGTAGATGATCACAATAAAGAAGATTAGGTATTGCAAACTTTTATGTCTCCATAAAAAAGCTGAAGTCCCAGGTTTAGTGAGTGGAACTCCGAGTAAAAACCACCATTACACATAAAGCACCAAGTGTAACAAGACGAACCACAACGTAACTTTCCAGACTGTTTGCCCAAGCTGTTTAATGCCCTGTGTATTTCTGTTGAGGGAAAGTGAGAGCTTAAGTTGAATTATGTCCTTGCTGCTTTCAAAATACTTGAAACAGTTATTCAAACTCTGGCCAGTGTGTCATGCATTCCAATACAGAATATAAGGATCTATGTCTTTAGTGTCACTGTAAGACTTTTACCCACAGTGCTGTGAAGTTAATCATAAGGAAGGAATGCACATTCTGATCATGTTAATTAGCTCACTGAACACGACTTCTAAAGAGATCACTTAATGAGTCCTCAAGGATGCTGAAAACCATTTTATTAAGAGAAATGCTTGGTTTCCTTTACTGACACTTCCATTGGACCAAAAGGCTGTCACTAAGTAGTCTGTACACTGTCTCGATACCTATATATGGACAATGAAACCACTGCAGAAGATACACTCCAGATTTAATAACCACATGTTATAGCCACTGAAAAATACAAGGATAAGGATAGAAGCAGAATAGTCATTTATGCATTCAGAAAATATAAATTTGAACTTCTGAAGGCATAATTTTTTACACATAAAGGACATCAATCTGGATGAAGGACTCTGGATATCTGAGCTTAATTCTGTGCTTCTATTTTACCTCTTTGCCCTTAATGAAGGACACCAAGAAGAAATGCCAACTGATACAAAGTTTTGATCATGACTGCAAAAATGCTTAAAAATTGTTAAATTCAATAAACTTCATAACTGCTCCCTTAGGTTAAGAAAAAATGCCTCTGAGTTTCACCATGGCTCAGAAATTTTTAGGATATGTTCTCATCTGCCATATTTTGATTTAGATTCATCTCTAATTTAGACTCATCTCAAGGTCCCTTTCTATGGACTGGGGCCTCAACACAGCCAAGGTCTTAATTCAGTTAGTGTTCTTGGGTGGGAGGTTGGCCAAACATCCCCACCTCCTGCTGCCATGAGGTCTTCCCTGCTCATTCTTCAACAGAACATGAGAAACCGGTTCCACCTGATTACAGGTCCAAATAAACTGTGCTCTTCACTCCTTTTCTGTGGGGTGGAAGGCGTTGACCTGAAACAAACTCAGCTTCACTGCACAGCAGTTGTCACAAGAACAGTGGTACCTGTAGGACAGGCAGGAATTCTGTTTGTGTATTTGTTTAGAAAGAGAAAACCACTGCATCGTGAGGAATCCATTCTGGAACGTGACTGAAGCCCGTGAATGGGCTGATACAATGCCACAGCATCTGAGCACGTAGAACAGAGAATTATTTGAAAACCAGCTCTTTGTGAGTGTAGGAGAGAATGCTTATTATGTGCTTCCATAATCACATCTTTCATCCAAAATTAGAATATGTTGAGTAAATCCCCAAAAAATTCATGACTTCTCTAGAGCAATTCCCACACTTCCCAATTGTTCTTCAGGCAGCTCAAAGGCCATGTAGCACAGAATCTGCTGTAGGCTGCAGAATGTTTTCATCTGACTTTCTGGTGAGTTTCCACTCTGTTTCTTCAAAGCTGAAAACAGAGGATGCACTACTGGACTCATGAATATATCCAATGCTGGAGACTGGCTATATCATTAAAGGATTGAAAGCTGTGTTTTAAATAAAAGAACTTTCTTGTGCCTATTAAACAT
>VZTJ01006141.1:340271-399948 GCA_013397795.1 Orthonyx spaldingii | reverse complement strand
GGGGCGCGGGTGCCGCGCTGGGGAAAGTTTCCGCGGGTTGGGGAAGACGCCGCTGCCGAGAGGGGCGAGGCGGGGGGGAGAGGCGGTCCCGCGGTCCCGGGACGGTGCTCGCTGCCGCCCGCCGTGCCGGGGGGCTCTGCCGAGGGTCCGCTCCCCGCACGGAGTGCTCGGCTTCGTGCCGCTGCCGTGTTTGTGCGGGCGTGACCCTCGCGGGGCTGCGGGTGACTCGGTGGCCCCCCGAGGGTCCGGTGCCCGCGTCCTCCTCGGGGTGTTTTCCATGGTGTTTATATAATCCGCTGTTTGCAGAGGTTGAGGGCGGGTGGGGAATGGCCGGGATGGAGCACCGGGTTGCCATCGGTCCATCCTGTTGGTTTCCCATTTGGCAAAGACAAAAACCGCCGAGAACAAACTCCGACTGTTCTTTTTTCTATAGATTTATATTATTTTTGATACACTTTAATTAACTAATGCTTGTGGTAAAATCATATTTATCAACGTGCCTGTTAAATGTCAGATTATTGCTGAATAGTGGCACCTGCAGCCACATGAGCTAATTCATGAGCTCCAGAGCTGCCTACTGCTTTCTTAGTCAGGCAGTCCAGGTGTGAGCCTGTTGCCTTATAAGAAAGTCTTGGGAAAACCCATTTTTCTCTGAATCCCAATGGACATCAGTATTTCTGTGACTGGGGTCTATAATATTTCTCATAGAGTTTCTTTGGTGAACACTCACCTTGTTCTTTTGTAACTGCTGGGTGCTATTTGACTTCATGCAATATGTATTTTAAGTCGGGTTTTCCTCGTTTGACCACTAATGAAAAGTCATCTTCCATGTGCTGTTGGTTCCTGATTCATATAACTTGCTAAATTAAAACAGCAAAGCAAAAAATTGAAACAGACACACATCTTAAAAGCACCTACAGAAGCCTGGTAGGTTTCGAAAGAGGTCTTGATTTACAAAATTGGAAATCCTTTCTGGAGGGAGAAAATAGAAAAGAACAAACAGCTGCAAGTTAGATGTGAACTAAGAGGATTAAAAAAAAGAGGGACAAATTGTTTAAGATAGAAAATAATCTCTTTTTAAAAGAGAAAGCTTGCGGAAGATGAAACTATAGTTCAAAGGGATTTCTTATATTTACTGTGGAGGGAAATATGGATATTCTTGTGCTGGGAATTTCCATAACAGAGATATCAAATTGTCAAAACTGGCCGAAAAGATTTAGAAGAAATTGCTGCAATTAACAGTAGAAAATGGCAAGAGCCAGACGATGTTCGTGGGGACTTCCAGGTATCAAGTATTAACAGTAATGTGTTACCTGTTCCTTGTATCCTGGGTGGTGTGGAAGGGATAGAAGAGGGGAATATACTGATAGGCAAAGGGTCCAGAAGACCAACCAGAGGCTGACTGGTGATTCCAGCCAGTCTATTAAAATTTGAGTTAAGAAGGGGAATATTGGGCATGTGAGCCAATACCACCTAATGAGGAGAGTGGGCTGCTTTCACTGACTGGTTTAATCAAGTCCAAGTATTTTGGTGCAGTGGATTTTCAAGCAGGCTTTCAGTAAGGTATCACTGACTTGGATGAGGCTCTTGCTGAGTGAGCATGGTGTGGCACTGTAGCTGCCAAAGTACAAGAGCAGAATTCTCCTGTGGCTTACTAACTGGTTAAAACAGAGGAATGGTTTTCTCAACAGAAGGAAACTGCTGCTGGAGTCTTGTAAGGACCTGTGCTGTTTAGCATAGTCATCCAGAGCTTGTAAACCCGACGCTGGTGAGTTGTACAAAGAGAAGTAGCATTTTTATGCTGATTTTATATAACTCTTGGAACACATCAAACTGAATCTTCAGATCCAGCAATTTTTCCCATATTTACCACATTAGATGATTTTTGTAGTCATTTTCTCTGTTAGCATTTAGTGCCCTTAAATATAGTATTTTAAAACATGCCGGGTTTTGGTTGTTTTTTGCAAGGCTGCCTCAGCTGCTCAGTGGCAGTTTTCCAGTCGGGGTATATGTAATTAGGAAAGTTGTTGACAAGGCATTCTCTGTGAAGACCTATGACTTTGAATTTGGCTTCCCTTGTGATTCAGAGCCCTCCAAATCTGCTTGGTTTGGGAAGGCATCTGGGAAGGTGCATGGGGCCATGTAGGTGGTTGAGGTGAAGGGAGTGAGGGCCATGAGCTGGTGGTCCCTGGTAGGCTCGTAATGTGTCTGAATTCTCAAAGGCATGTAACTGTGTGAAACTGCATTTCAAGGTCCTGTGTTTCATGATTTTCCCCAGTCAAGATTCAGACCATCATTTGAAAGGCATGGAGTGCTCTGCCAGCAGACCTTCGTGTGCCCCGTGGCTCCTCAGGCTTGGGTGGGTGCTACTGGGACAGAAGTCTGGGGGGATCCAGTGTCACGGGTCGACAGTGAGGAATTTGTCTCCTTGAATCTGAATTGTAGGGTGTTTGTAAGGTCTTGATGCTCACAGTCTGCCTCTACATTTTAGAAGGGCGAGTTTGGTGCTCCAGCTTCCAGGTGAAGCCTGTGCAGGTGACCTGGTGGCTTTGAACAGCAGGATCTGGACTGCTTTAGTTCAAGTTGTAATACAGTCAGTCCCTCATTAAAGGCAGTAACAGCTTTAGTTGACGGTGGTAAAATCTGTCTGCGATACTTCTTGCAAGCTCATAGAAAATTTAAAATGGAAATTTCAAGATGCTGTTTAGGCTTGTTTGATAAGACACTTGAAGGATATGAATGTTAATGTGAACGCCATCTGTTAACTGCACATCACAAATGATGGACCATTTTGTTGATGAAGAAATTTGTCCTTCCCATTCTTGTTCTGTCTTTATTACAGAATTACAGAATCAACTAGGTTGGAAAAGACCTTTGAGATCATCAAGTCCAACCTATGACCTAATACCACCTTGTCAACCAATGCCATGGCACTAAGTGCCACCTCCAGTCTTTTCTTAAACACCTCCAGGGACGGTGACTCCACCACCTCCCTGGGCAGCCCATTCCAATGCCCATCACCCTTTCTGTGAAGAACTTCTCCCTAATGTCCAACCTGATTAGCTGAGGAAGGAGAACAAGACCAGTGTGCCAGGGGTGAGTATCGTGTCCCAGGTGAGGATGGTTTGAAGTATGTGCAGAAAAGGCAGAAAATCCATGGGTCCAGCATCAATAGGGATTGACACAGCAAAGTCTGTGGAAGGCCAGTGTTGAGCGCCCTGCCAGTGGCACTTGGGACCGATGCAGGGATCTGAACTGTCTAAATAGAACTCAAATTCTAGATGAACTTTGAGATGATAACCATACATCTGTTTGTGTCTAGTTCATCATCACCACCTTGATCAGATGAGCAAAGCAGCCGTACAGAGAGCGAGGGCAGCTTGTGCAGTGGGATATCTGTATGGATGTGCACGCATGCTGCCAGGGGCCAGCTCATCCTGATGAGTCCATTTGTATTTTAGCCACGCTTGGGAAGTGCTGGTTTTCAGCTAATTGCCTGCTTACATGCATTCAAACAGCAACTGCTGTGTGCTCAAGGACCTTCCCTGTTCGGTGTTACTTGGATTAGGGCATTAGCCTTGTAACTGGCTGGTGCTGCTGCAGGGTCTTCTATTTCCATTGGGGAGACAGAATGTTCTAGTCATATCCATTGTCTTTGAGTGCTAAGTTCATCCTCTAATAGATACCTGCTTTCCTTCCAGTACCTGAAAGGAACCTACAAGAAACATGGAGGGGGATGTTTTTAGAAGCACAGGTAGTGATAGGACAAAAGGGAATGGATTCAAATTGGAAGAGAGTACATTTAGATTAGATATTAGGAAAAAATTCTTTACTGTGAAGCTGGTGAGGCACTGAAACAAGTTGTCCAGAGAAGCTGGAGTGGCTGCCCCATCCCTGGAAGTGTTCGAGACCAGGTTGGACAGAGCTTGGAGAAATGTGGTTTAGTGGAAAGTGTCCCTGCCCATGGCGGGACATAGAACTTTGATGGTCTTTAAGGTCCCTTCCAACCCAAACCAGTCTGTGATTCTGTGATTGCATAAAATCTATGGTTGCATGCATATTCAGGGGCCCTGAGCAACCTGATCTAGTGGTGGCATCGCTGCCCGTAGTGGGGGGATTGAAGCTGGATGGTCTTTAAGGTCCCTTCCAACACAAACCATTCTGGGATGGTGATTCTGTGATGGTCCAGAATTAGGCAGAAAGATGTTTGTATGTGCAAATGAGATTGCTAAAATACTCACCAGTACAACCTTGAGTGCCTTCTGTCTTCATAGCAGCGTGGTAACCAAAATACATCAAAACTAGACTGTAGACTTAAAGTAAGAAAAATTACTGATATCTACAAGTTCCTATTTCTGCAGACTGAGTTGCCAGTTACTATGTGGGAAGGAATGTGTTCTCCTTCCAGACTAAGGAGCTTTGATGAATACAGCTACTCTGTGGCAATTATTATAGTTTCATGGCCACTAAAAGGAGGATCTGGGAAGAAATGGGCAGAGTTTTACAGTTCTTCCACTCGAGAAATGTTTCCAGAGCACATAGTTTGCTCCCTTGGTTTTGGAGCGAATGCACATTGGCTGCATTGTGTCAAAACTGATCTTTAATCAGAAAATGCAGCAAGATGTAAAAGGATGAAAAGTCTTCTTTGGACTAACTTTTTTCAGTGCTCCTGAAGCTATGAAACTGTAATTTCCTATAGATTTGTTTCAGAGTTGATGTTCACTCATGGCTGGAGCTCTTGCTCTGACTGGGGCATTTATTCCATGTCTCCAGTCAGGATTGCCTGGCCTCTATTAAGTGTCAGTTTGTGCTTTGGTATTTTTTTTCCAGTGGGACATGTGGAGGACATCCCAGCTCATACTGACAGAACCGATGGGATCTTTTTCAGTCCTTCGTGCGATTTCCAGTAGCTGCACTACACCCCAGTCCAAAGCTGATGTGTGCTGCTGCTCTGTGTGCACTCAACCATTGCCTGCAGTTTTGTGATGTGACACCTCTAAGTGCCTCAGATCTATTGCTTTATTTGAATTACGGTACATTAGTGCAGAGGATGAGAGGGCTGACAGGTGGATGTACTCGTATATCTGTCAAACTGATTTTTTGTGAGTCTGTCGCCTTACCTTCCCAACGAGCTTTCCTGATCAAAATCTAACACAAGCTTACAAGAACACAACTTATTGCTGGATGCATTTTTTCACAAGACTGTGATGGATCCCTAATGCCTCCATTACCAGCAGGAGTTAATGGGAATGTTATGACGGCTTGTGCGTGGTGGGGGGTCCCTTCTCTGAAGCAGAATGAATGAAAATGGTGACAAATCCGGTGACTCAGAGCAGGATTCAGCACTTGAGACACAATATTAGAAGCTGAGTATCTGAGGTTCATTTACATTTCCTCTTGTGCATGAGGTAGGTACAAAGCCTCCATATGGGGGCAAACATTTGCATGTTTGGCAATTAAGGCAGAGAGGAGGACGAGCTGCACTCCCTGGCTGTTTTCACAGAATCAGATGAATTTAAACATGCCATGTTGAATTGGAACAGAGATCAGAGTACATAGACTAGGATAATTTTGTCTCTCGGAGGAAAGGCATTACCCTGATTCTGCGTTTCTGTGGAAGCTGGCAGCGGTCCAGCTCCGTGATGGAACAGAGGAATGTGTTACTCGGGAAGCCTGAGGAGCTGCGCATCCAGCTCAGGTCCCACAGTCCTTGGTGGGTGTTGGGCAGAGGCTGCTGGGTGCTGCTGTGGAAAACTGCCCTCCTTGTTTGAGAGTTAATGGGGAACTAACCTGTTCTGTACTGCAGAGGAAAGGTTGAGTCATTTGACCACGCTGTGAAAAGCCCAGAGCTTACAGTCTGCTGTAATGAACCAGGATATCCCAGTGTCATCAAACGATGCTGTCTTGAGAAAAAGAAACTGAAAGGGAAATGCTTTCTGCTGGAGGCTGTTGTCTCTCTAAAGCTGTCCTGTGTCAGTTTGGGAGCTGCCTTACCCAAAAAGCTGTGAGCTTGCACCTTAAACGTATGGATGCAGAGGACTATCAAGCACTAATATCACTGGGTATTAGGATGTTCATGTAATTTATAATCATACTTCTAATATTCCTCTTGATATAAATGTACTCTTGGCATAGACCTTAATGCCTTTCCCTTTCACATACTTCTTTAAGTTTTACTGAGATGAGTGCTGTGGTAATGATCTCACCAGAAATGCCCTCTAATGATTCTGCTCTTTCTTGCTGTGGTCGTTTCAGATGATAACGAGGCCTCATGTGGCTTTTGCGACTAATTTGTACTTTTTTGTTCCCTTCAGGAGAACCGTTCTCATCCCTGTTTTGATCCTTGATGTCTCTCAGGAGAGACCCTGTAGGATAGTGCATTTATCTGGAGCTGGTGACAGGGCAGGTGGTGCTGTCTGTGTTCTCCAAACCCACTTCTTCGTGTCCGCTGTTTTAAGGGAATCACATTTTCACTGGGACTGTACAATCAAGCACTTGCATTCCAGATATTCCTGGAAAGAGCTTTTCTTGTGCAGGTCGATAGTTTTGGTTGAAATTCTTCCATATATGTTTATGTTGGGTTTTTACTAAGGCCCCACCACCCTTAGGTGTCCATGACAGCAGAGAACTTGCTTAACATCCCTGAAGTGTAATTTTGCTGCTACTCTGCAGTGGCAGGAGGCTTTTTTTTCTCTGTGAATGAAGCCAAGAATTAATTAAAGCTGAACCTTCATTAGAAATCATTATTTCAACACCAGGTTTTGTCTCTGTAATTTTTTTCTAGGTATGACTCTTCAGTTCTTGGCTGGCTTTAATGAAATACTAGTCAGTTGTAGAAAGTGGCCGGGTTTTATCTCAGAAGATACAATATCCTTAATTTTTTAAAGGAAGTTGCATTTTGCTTTGATAAAATAAAAACACTTTGAAACTAAACTCTCTCTGTGGAAACTTCCTAAAGTAAACAAGTGGTGCTCATAGAACTTGCTATGCACTGTGTTCCTTTATTATTGGAGCATCTACTTCAAGTTATTTTTCAGCTGCAAACCTTAAAAAAAAAAAACCAACATAAAATATGACAAGGATTGTACATTCAAATTGACGGGTGAAAAAATTACTCTAGTTTTTATTGTTGCTCTGGTGTAAGATCTTTAAATTCATTCCTCTGGTTCTTGTTTTTAATTCATAATGCTTCCTTTTAAGAAATATCTTGCTGCATTCATGGGCCGTTAGTTAAATTGCTCCTTGTTTCCTGAACGGGAACAATTTTCTTCTTCAAAGCAACCATATTCTTGAGAGTACTAGTTCTGGATTCAGAAACATAGAAGCTCTTCGTATTTGTGAGTAGATTCCTTATTTAGTTCTGCTGAACAGAAGGCAAGGGGAAAAATGCAGTAGGAAGATTGCACACATGGATTATCTGCTGCATCATCGCAAAAATCAGAATTCTTAGAAATTTGTCATCTCAGTTGTTAACTGATGTTTGAATTTGTGTTAATTATTTTTTGGGCCCTCTGTGGGTCATGGTGGGAATGGGATCTTCTCCCAGGTGCTATTTCAGCAGCAGTTGGATACGACGGTTTCCAGTCTGATCAGCTTTAAAAGCAGGAGCAAGTACTCTAGGGGGAAAGGGCAGTATCTTAGGAAGGGTATTTGTCAAGGAGACAGTAAAGGCACTAATGGTGACAAGGGGGTTGTAAAACCTGTGTAAAGCTGTTTCCAGTTGTTTGAGGTGCAGATGCAAGTAGTTACACACAGCCATGTTCTGTCATTAGTCCAGGTGCAGCTTTCAATACGAAACACAGTCACAGCAATCTTTTGTTCAGGCTTATATCCCTGTGCTTATGCAACCTGTGAAAGTAATGGTTTTATGTGGAAGTGTGATTCTGTTTGCAAAGCACACCCAGGTTGTTAGTTGTAACTGTGGGCTTTCTCTGACAGGAAGCTTTTAAAGTGTGTTCTCAGGGCTGCGTTTAAAAAAGCTTGCTTAAAGCTACTTTTCAATATGTATGATTCTCAAGCCTGTAATTTTTTATGAATTGGTGATTGCTCTCAGTTGAATGCAGCTTCTTCAAATTGAAAATCACTAGTGTGTTTACTATCCATCCTCTATCACTCTTCACTTGCTCAATAGTGTAGTTGGTATAACTTGATCCATTGTAAATTATTTTCCTGAGATACAGTTAAAAAGTGAAATCATTTAAGCTCTGAATTGCCATGTCTCTTCAGTTACTCGTTGAAAAAAAAAAAAAAAGTAAAGCTTGAATTGTAGCTCTGTCAGATCATGGTGCACTTGAGTAGTGGTTCTTACTGTGTTCTACTTCAGTGCTGTTTCATTATTGCCTTTGGTAATAAATACAATCAGCCTGGCAGCTGGTGACTGATGAATATGGATTGGGGGTGCTATATAAACATCAGAAGTGTTCTGGGTTTTGGAGTCTGGAAATGCGTTTTCCATCAGCATGGTAATGAAGTATTCTTTCAAGAAGGTGGTAGAGGCAATTAACAAGGTTAATTGTGTGTTAGCATTTCCCTTCTTACATCCACTGCATTTGGAGGTAACATCCAAAGATGAAATCCAAACTGGTTTGCCCTGATGTGAGAGCCTAACAAAATCTGGTGACAACCACAGTTGTAGTTGAACAAAACTGGGTTGGTTTGGTAAGGCTGGGACTATCCAGGACTGTCTCTGGCACCGGTGGGAGAAGCTGGAACCACCACTGTGTCTCTGCTGTGGCACAGGTGTCTGAGTGTTAGGGAGTACTTTGAGGATGACTGTTCACCTTATGTCAATGAGACAGAAGCAGAGGAGATGTGAAGGAAGATACCACCAGCCTGGAAAAACACCTGTGTGGTGAGACAGAGGTGGAATTACAACACAAAGGCCATAAGTGGGGGATATGGAGGAATAGCACAAAAGAGCAGGATTAGGAGTTGGTTGCTCTGCTCTCATAGCACAAATACCAGGCTATAACCACAGCAGGCAATTCCTGATAGCAGGAAATATCTTCAGGTGAGTGACGTGCAGAGGCCATCCCTGGAGTTGAGTTCAGCAAGGTTCAGTTGTTGTTTGAACTTTGCCTGTAGCACTTACACTTCTAGTGCCTTGTACTTGCTGATCAATAACTGTGTAGGAAGGCACAAATGTTCAGGGCTTTTCCAGTTTGGTCCCAGTACAACTTTGGATTGGAGACAGGGAAGTGCTTCCCTGTTGTGCTGGATGTTATTTACAGCTTTATCTTTTTGTCAGCTGAGTAGGAGCTGGTGGAGACCCGGCACCTACAGACACCTCTGCCTCTCCTGGTCTGCCCAGCTAAGGTGGGAACGTGTCCTGGGCTTTTTGGGTGAAGCTGGAACACGGCAATCATAGAATCACAGAATGGTTTGGATTGGAAGGGACCAGGGACACCTTTTACAAGATCAAATTGCTCCCAACCCCATCCAGCATGGCCTGGAACACTTCCAGTCCTCCCATCCTTTGTTGGACTATACAGACTTTTTTTTTTCTCTTTGGGAAGAGTGTGGAAGTCAAAGACAGGGCGTGAGGACAGGCTTGTCCTGTGAATCAGGGTGATGTTTACTTCATATTGGATTCTTGCAGATTTACAGCACTCAGTAGCTGAATACAGACCATTACAGGTTTACATAAAAACATTTTCAGAAGCTTTTAGCTTGAGATGCATCACAGATTAAACACTGTAGTCATTTGAAAGAAAGAAACATCTCCCTTCCACTGCACTAAAAACCCCTCCACATTTTGAATCCTCTTCAGGATTCAGGGTGTCTTCTTGGATCCCCCCTTGGCTTGGCAAACGTCTCCCAACTTGTTTCTGCAGCTCATGACTGGATCAGAAGGGAAGGAGCGAGTGTGGCATTGCCATGTGGGAATTCTGTATCCTGCTCATGGTGTGGGCTGAGGATGGGTTGTCTGTGCCTTCCTGGCCTTTCTCAGTGCTGAAGGGGAGCACTGAGGGTCTGGAATGCCAGCAGAGCCCTCTCAGCAGGTCCCCTGGCCGAGTTGGGAGCAAGGCACAGTGGCATAAACACCAGTGTTGTGTTTAGCTAGAAGAAACATATTAAAAAATACCTCCTTTCATGCTGATGAAAGAACAGATGAGAGAAAAAATTCTCTCTGAAGTGGCTTCTTAATTACTGTTTGATACAGTGATGTAGTTTATCAAATTAAGTTGTTAGTGGAAATACTGCTGGGGTAGAGAGTGTTTTTCCTCTAGAGCAGTAACTTTCAACTAGTTTGTCTGAATTTTCCAGTGTCACCAAGTTTTGTGTCGCAAACTTAAGCCTGCTTGAAATCTGTCTGCTCCTCCTAAATGTTTCATTAACACCATGGGAGTCACTCGGGGCATCTCAGTCTTCAGTGGTCTCAAGCTGGGACCCGCTGCTGTCAGGGTGTCTGACAGCACTGCAGCTTCTGGTGAATGACCAAAAACATTCCCAGAAAGAAATTTAAAATACGGGGTTTAAGGTATTTGATCTGCAGTTGAGTAGATTTAATGGATTTAGAAATTTTGACATAATTTTTTTCCCAAATAGACAACAATAACACCCAAACCACTTAAGTCATCCCCCTCTTTGAGTTTCCATTGCCAGGAGATGCAACTTTGGTTATACACCAGGTTTGCCATGACCTTGTTGCAGCAAAAAGCAGCAGAGTGTGCTGGTACTACTCATTAAATGCAAGAGGATTAACATCCAGTTTATTTCCTCTAAGACCACAGAACTATCAGGAAATAACTAAGCCCTAAAGTTTTAGGTTTGTAGAAATGATTTCCTCCTAATGCATGTACTTGGGGGGGGGCAGTGGAGGAATTTCAGAATCCTGTTATGTAAAAGAGAGGCAGAGCCCTGTATTAATCCTGGGGAATTATGTTTAATGGCTTGTTTCATCCTTTATTGGTCTAAAGAATTCCTCAAAAATCAGCTGACCAAAAGTGCCAGGGAAGTATTTTTACCTCTGTTGCTGCTACTATTATCTCTCAGTAATTTCACTAATCTTCTTTGCAGTGAGATTAGATTGGAAGTGCTTTGGTGCAGGGAGAACTTGTTTGTGAAAGCTGCTCGGTGCTGTGGGTGCCATCGAGGGGAAGTACCAGTAAATAATCAAATGTGGTGTTCCAGTGCTGAGGAATGTATTGAGAGATGCATTGCCTTGGCTTTCCTTCTAGTTGACAGTGCTTCCTTGGAAGATGATGTTTGAAATGTGAACTTCAATGAATTGTGCTTGGCATATATTAAAAATACTCATGGACTAAGTTTGACAACAAAATTGCTGTGGTTTTCTTTCATAGCAAGAGTTGGTCCCTGCTAAAAAAAACCAGGTTTTTTTGTAATAAAAATTATTCTAACCCAGACCATTCTGCGATGGTTCTGTGACTTAAGATCTGACATATTCAGATGCCACTTATGCTTTTTGTTTTACGTGGCAGTAATATGCCATATATACAACTAAACTATTTTTAAAATGTATTCCCTGCTAGATAAGGTATGAACTGTGGATGGGCGTGTGCAGCTCGGGGTTAAACCATGCAGAACAGCTGAGGTAATAGCTTGTGCTGTGTCCTCTCACACACTTTGAAAAAGGCAAATAGTTATGTCCTTGACAGACCTGGGTACTATTATTAAACCCTATTTAGTGGTTTATTTACAGGCAGCAGGAAAACAGTTTTACTCAATCCAAGGCCTGAAGTATTGCTCATGTTGTGGAATTACGGACTACACAACTTGCCCCTAAATTGCAGGCTTTCCTCTCTGTCCTACTTACTCAGTCTAAAAAAACCTAATCCTGTGGATTTTATTTCCCTCTCTGTAGGGCAGCAGTGAGTAATTACTTTTCTCTGGTGAAGGTAGAGATGCTGGAAAAGTTTAATTAATGCTCATTAGGAGAAGCTGCTGGTACTTAAAGGAATTCATTAGGGTGGGACTCTTATTGTTCATCAGAATAGCAAATAAATGCAGTGGAGTGAATGTTATTTACTCTGTACTGTGTGGTATATTTTTGTGTTCTGCAAAATGTTTCATAATGTGTGAGTCCTCCACAGCCAAGGATGTCTTTTAACCCCTTTAAAGTGTCCAGATTCAAAATGAGGTTTGGGTTTATAGCATAAATCTCTAAATCTGTCACTTTGTCGATATGGAATTGAGGAACTTAAGAGAAAACTTACATGGGTCTGCTCAGCTGCAAGGTACCACACTGGGAACACTTCACTTCCACTTCGTTTGGGTGGCTGAATGGCCTTACTCATTTGAATATTTCATGTGCATCCTTCTACCATAGTAAATATCTCTCAGAAGGTGTTGAGAGCTTGGTGACAGTTTGTCTTGTGCTCCAAGTCCCTTCTGTAGTGCCAACAGGAGCGCAGGAATAACATCACCTGTAAGCTCATATGCAGGTTTGGGTGTCTGAAGTTGGAAATACCCTTGAACTTCCCTCCCTGAGCAGCCCAGAGAGCAGGTGAGATGCCCTGTGACCACAGCTCAGGTTGGCCTTTGGTGTCTCCCCATCGGTGGGTGTTGGTCAGATCTGGTGCGTTCGGGGTCTGCCCTGGGTTTATTTAAACTCCAGTTGTGGTTTGAACCTGAAGCTACAAATATTTGTAAATCAGAGGTATTTTTATTGTTGAAACAACGTTCTTAGCACATTTTTTTTAAACATAAGTTATTTGCACAACTCTTCATTTCCAACTGTTAGCTGTCTGACACTGGAGCTGGCAGTTACCTGCTAAAGAAGCATTGGAAGCATTCAGGTTACTCCAGCAAGTCCTTGTCCAAAATACAAGTGAGATTTGCAGTGAGATTAGATTGGAAATGCTTTGGTGCAGGGAGAACTGGAACTCTCAGGATACTGGAAAGCTCTGTTACCATGCTGTGATTTGCACAGCTTTAATAGATTTTTGCCCATGCAACAGTTAGATTTTAGCACAGATTCGGTAACAAAATACAGGCGAGACAGGTGTGTCTGGTAGGAAGCAGAAGGTTATTGTCTTCCCCTGGCCTTTGCAGAGGGAGGGAACCTGGAATGAGCATGAAAACTGTTGTGAGGATGAGCCACTGCTTGAACTGTGGTGCTGGACACCGCTTAAAATGGAGTTATTTTCATCAGGCATTGGCAGCCGTTCGGGGGCAGCGGAGGACGGGATTTTTGGGGTTTTCATTAACCTTTCCATTGGTCTGTATTTGTACACAAGTGCGGGTAGTGTGTCCGCAGGGAAGTTCCAAAGTATTCAGAACTATCAATTGTTCTCTCAGTGAAAAGTCTACTAAAAATAGGATATTCTTCCATTCAGACATCAAAGCCTGATCTGTAATGTGAAGTGTCATGCTGTAGGGATAGTAAAAGAGCTTTTACATGAGGAAGTTCTTTCTGTGAGCTGTTTCTTACAGTGGGTGAAATGCAGCAAAAAGAAAAAGGGACTTGAATCACTTTGTACTTTATTGAATTACCTTTGGGTGGCATAAAATTTGTTCTGAAATCCTTATTTATTGCCTTTTGGCAAATACATATGATTTTTTTCTATTTGAACTATGTTCTTAAGAGGTCTGCTGCTCTTCCTGGTGTAGGGCTGCAGAGATGTTGGATATTAAGGAAATGGTAGAGAAAAACTATGTTTTCAAGAAAACACCCAGTTCTTTGACAGAACTTTCTGTGTTATCTAAAGAATTTGAAATTGGGACACGAGAACTGGATGCTTACTTCAGACTGCAGTGATCTGGAAAGATTTAGCTTTCGGTGTTACCTGGCACTCTTAAGTTTTTACATGCAAAATGCAAGGCTTTTCTGAAATTCTAAGTGCAAAGTGCGAGGCTTTCCTTGTTTAACGAATAAGCGGAGATAAAAATAAAATCTGCTTTTTGAAGTAATAAAATGCATCTGGTTCAAACGCAGGAAATTTGAGTGATGCCTGCGAGCTTAGCTGGACCTCAGTGCTGCGGCACATTATGTTGAGAAGCAGAGGATATTTGGAATTTTGCTGTGCAAAGGCTATTCTTAACCTGCACGCTGGACTTGCCCTGATATTTTTTTAGAGTAACAAATGATGCAGTTGTTCCTCTCCAGTCAGACCTTCCTGGCACCATAAACCTTCTGCATGCCCACCGTGCTGGGCGGGTGAGGATGTGCTGCACACACAGCACAGCCTTGGCTTCACCTGATTGCTCTGACAGTGCCTCTGGGAAAGCCCCGTTAGTCTCTTAATAAGAATTTAAACTGGCAGGTAAAGACAAGCTAATCTCTGTTTCATCCCATGGTTTATTTGAACAGCAAGATGCCTGGTTCCTTTTCTTTGCTGTTGCTGTAGAGCTGCCGATGGGGACTGAACAATGAATTTGGGAATTTAAATGGATTTATTTAGTAACAGTCAAGTGCTCACTATGTAATTGCTGCCTAATTCTGACTCAAAGTGAAGAGTAAAATTGGGAAGGATCTTGACTCCATTCCAGTCACAGTTTTGTGAGATGATGAACTGGTTAGGACAGGTGCCTGCTGTCAGATATGTCCGATGTAATTCTTATGCTTATAGGTGCAGAGTGAGTTTTCATCACCTAGCCAGACGTTTTATTATATTGGTAAATTGATATATATAATATATAGGTATTCAGACAAAAATGTAACCTTTAAAAACTCTTACTTTCAGGTTCGTATGTGTCCTGGAAGTGAGGAGAAAAGGGAGTGTTTTAATAAGAACCATCTACTGTGGGTAACAAGCTCTGTGCTCTAGCGACAGTAGAGAATTTCAGAGAGATTACTGCAGAACCTATACGGTCAGACAAGGATGACAGAAAAGGAATGATGCAGTAAATACAGGAACAAACTCTGTGCTGTCAGTTTGGGTATTCCTTTTGGGGTGCACAGCCATAGCTGCCTTCTGGTTGATTGCGAATTGTGAACAGAAATTGGATTTGGCTTTGCCTTCAAAGCTGTCTCTTTATTTGAAGTGCTTTCTTACGAGGATTCCATTTCTGTGTCAGTCTTGAATTTAGTGAGCTCTTTAAGCAAATATAAATGACTCCAGCCTTTGGAGACAGCTGCATCCAGACGCTGGCTGGCGAGTTTCCCGAGTGGAATGCGCCGCAGTCTGAGAGCGCCAAACGCATCGAAACTTCAGTTGTTGTAACTGAGGTCTCTTTATTGTAAGTTTCTGTCTCATGACCTAGACAACATTATTATTTTGCTTACAACATTCACCTTGTGCCCAGCTTTGTTAATTTGCACATTAAGTTATCGAATCGTGGAATTAAGGTTGGAAGAGACCTTTAAGGTCACCAAGTCCAGCCATCAACCAGCACCACTAAACCATGTCCTCAAGTGCTAAATCAACATGGTTTTTTTAAACACCTCCAGGGGTGGTGACTCCAGCAGTTCCCTGGGCAGCCTTAATTGAAACTGAAAGCAACTGGTGCAAGTTAAATCACTGAATGTAATGGCTTATCAGCCAGACAGTTGTCACAGACATCTGCTGGGGAGCAGTTGTTTGCTGCCCTGCACTCTAGACTTTGATTCTTGTTCGCTGCTGAAATGTTTATTTTGTCATTTATTGTACTTGGAGAAGGGCTAATAGGTATCTTCAAAGCTGGCCACGAGTGACTGTGCCGTTTGTACCCCGACTACAGCCACGACCCTGCAGGACTTTCTAAAATCAGATGGTTTAGGTTTTTGAAGTGTGTTTGTACATGGCTTGTGCTGGAAATCATAGAGTGAAAATGAAGTTACTGTGGAGTTGTTGCCTGTGCTCTTTCTCTCTGCTTCAACTAGTTCTAGTTTATCGTGTAGAGCAGTGGAAGAAGTTTGCTCGGAAGTTAAAAATAATGGCTAAAAAAGATAAAAGCTGTGGTGTTCCTCATGCAGAACGACCTCTCCATAGGTGAGCAAATACTAATATGTGCCAGCTAGAACTGACTCCTCTCTACAACTGACTGCTGAAAGAGCAAATTTTCTTTTAATGCTCAGTAAATTCTGATTATGAAAATCAAATTTATCATTTTAATGAATAGATTATTTGCCCTTTTTTAATCAACCTAGGACATCCAGTCTCTTGAATGCAGATGTTCTGAACACTTTATTACAGAAGTATTTCTTGAAAGAAGATCATCATATTGCTTATGTTGGGGTGGTTGTGTGCATGGCCAGGAGTTGGACTTCATGATTCTTGTTGATCCCTTCCAGCTCAGGATATTCCATGATTCTGTGAGTTGGCTATTAATCTGAAGGTTTATGTTTTAATAGCTGTTGGTTACCAGCTTCTTTTGCCACATACTGACATCCTCCATTGAGACACTTTTCTTACTAACTACAGATAGATAAGAAAAAGAAGTTATGCTGAGAAACAGATGTTGCAAGACCAAGTACCCAGCTGTGTGCTAACAAAATGAATCTCATGGTGATTAGTTAACAATTCCTTGGCAGGCAGAGGCATATGTAAAACAGTAAACACAGCACGGGGAAATAATAATATTAATCTAGGAAAAAAAAATAATTTCCTGAACTTAAAGCGTTGGCAGAATCATTTCAACCATGTGTGTTGCTGAAGAGCTGACTGTATTGTGGTAAGTCACACCAAGGTCAGTGGAGCTGATTTTAGAACTGGTTTTAGACATGTTTCCCTGCAAACTGGTGATGGGGAGGTGCATGGATTTTCAACTTAAATGCTGCATCAGTAATGAGGAGGAGTCTGTTGGCCTCAGTTGGCTGGGGTTGTTAGAAATTCCAATCACTGTGCCAAATGGTGAGGTGAGAACCTCTGCCAGCTCTTTGAATGAGCTGTGGCTGTCAGTGGGATCCTGCACCACTCCCAGATACGCTTTGGAGCTCGTCAGTTGGCACCTCCAGTGCATTTGTGCCAGGTTGGCTGCTGTGACCTGGGTTCCTGCAGGGAGGGGCTGTGATGGGATGTGCCAGCACTGCCTGGGCAAGTCCAGCATGCTTGTACTTCACTAGAAAGCAGCTGGATCTCAGAGGCTGAGCAGTTCCTCTCTGCTGGCATCCAGCTCCTCTCATGTGCACTCCTTGGAGAAAGCACTCTTTCATAGTTAATTGAAAATCCTGGGTGCCATAACTAAAAATAAATCTTACTAAATGAATAGTGATGAAATAATAGGATATGCTGTGCAAGCAGAAAGAGAAATTCCTTTCATTTTTAATATTATGTGATGATTAACTGACCATGTAGGGAGATGGTCTTCTCTTACTTGATTACTTCAACAACAGCCTGTGATAAAGATTATAAGCAGACACATCCCTGCAAAATTGGGTTATAATGGAATTGGAGTTCATGCAGTGACACCAGAGGGACTCATGGGTGTGACAGATCAACGTGGATCAGCATCTCTGCTCTTTGTGGGATGCTGTGCTGCACACTGGTGTGCCCCCAGTCCTTGGGTGTCACAGCAGGCTGAGTACAGCGTCCCTCGGCGTAGAATTGCCGTGTGAGCTGTGTGAGTCAGGCGCTGCCGTCAGTCGTGGCTGGTGCACATCTGGAGTTCAGTGATTTCACTGACTGCCCGTGTTGTGCGGTGAGCGCTGGGGAGGGGTTGTTTTCCAATTAAACTGCGAGATGTCTCTAATCAATCCCGCTGTGGCACAGCACTTCTGTGGGTTTGAGCAGAGGAGTGCTGACCTGGCACTCAGATCTTGGTGCTTCCAGGTTCCTGGGAGACCTTGGGGGTGTGGTGAGTCACAGCAGTGCAATCTGCAGCCTGAAGCATCAGCTCTCCCTTGGGAATGCTGCAGCCCACCCTCCAGCAGTGCTGGGATTTCCCAGGCTCCTTGAAAAGCTGGTTTCAGGAAGCTTTAATGCCTTCATAAAAGTTGCATAATGACTTGTGTTTGTCGGAGCAGGAATTGCTCCTTTACCCTTATGCTCAGGGGTTCTCTGTGCTGGTGGGACCTTGGGGGCTCTCACAGGAAACTGGAGTTGAGAAGCCACTAAAAAGCCCTTGGGTGACATTTCTGTGTGGGAATGATCTCTTACAGGAGGTGTTAGACTTGCAGGCAGTGCAAAACAGGGATGTTCGAGATGGGGCTGGTGTTTAAAAGCCCAATTTGCTGTCGTGTAAATTAGTTTATGGGTCCAGCTACGATGGTCCACACGCTGCTGCTCACTGACACTGCTAGAGGACACCTCTGCTGGGAACATTTTCTGTTCTCCATGGTGGATGGTCACTCCAGAGGTTTGTCTGATCCAGGAGAACGGGCATGCAGCATCTTTGGCGATAGAGTATCTTTGTCAGACTCCTGCTCTGCCAAACTCCAGGCTGAAATAGGTTAGTGGGCCTAGAAATTATGCAGAGTGTAATTGCATATCTTGTTTCCTATGGAAAGCAGGCTAAAAATAAACCTGTCTGTGATTTGCATAAAGTCTGTTCTGATCTGAACATTCAAAAAAAAAGCCCAACCAGAACAAAAACCTGAACAAAAAGGTCTTGGCATGTGAACACATACCCTTCTGCTGGGAAAGCAGTGCCAAGTCCCAAGTAGATTAAATGGCTTGTGTAACAAAGAGCAGCTGCAAGGACATTTTTCTTTGGGGATGTGACTGAAATGTGTCATTCTGTGGAGCTTCACGCTGCTTAAGCAATGAGATATGGTATGTTAGACATACGTCACAGCTGAAACATGATGTTCTGTCTGGGCAAACAGAAGGATTGGCAGCTTCTGCCAAACACCACGACAGGTTAACCTGCACAGGTACCCTGTGTGCAGTCCCTTGTTGCAGTGTGACACGGAATAATACTGAATGTTAGTAAGTTTGAGTTTGCACATAAGCTGGAGATTTCCAAAGGGAAGCATTAATATTAGAACAGTTTGGGGACTCGAGTAACAGTTTGTTCAGTTGGATATGTTAATTGTGCTTTCCAGACTAAATGGGTTTGTTTGCTGTCTCAGTAAATCATTTTCTCTAGTGTGAATAAATTAAAACCTCACATTGTAAGTTTAAGGGAATGAATGAAAGATTGTTTTTAGATTGGGGAAAAACAAGCCATAATTAGCCCTAGGAAAATCCTCTCCATTGTTCAGGTTACTTGTCTTTGTTTTGATGCTCTGCTTTTCAATTAAGAGCAGACTAAATGATTTATGTATTATTGTAACCTGTGACAGCTACAGAGGACTCTTAATTCATGGCTGTAAGTGTCTGTATTTGACTTCACAGTACAAGTGTTGCAGTGACAGATACTTACCTGGAACAGCCTCTGTAGTGTATTGAGCTGCACAGTGATTAAAGCTCAGCAAGGCCTTGAGTGCATAATTAAGTTTTAATAAAGTGCTGTTATTAAAACAGCTTTATATTTTAATTTTTTTTTTTTAACGTGTTTGAGTATTACAAGTTCTAGTTGTGGTTTTGACCCTTGAGATTGTTGTAACACCCTTTGAACATGTTTGAGCCGTGCCAGCTCCATCACTTGAGTAGATCATGATCAGGAAATGTCCTCAAGTTACACTGGGGATGGGGTTTAGATTAGGTATTAGGAATTTTTTTTTCATGGAAAGGGTTGTAAAGCTTTTGGAACAGGCTGCCCAGGGAAGTGGTGGAGTCACCATCCCTGGAAGCCTTCAAAAAATCCTGTGGATGTGGCACTTGAGGACTTGTGGTGTTGTGGTGAACATTGTGGGTGCTGGTTGATGGTTGGACTTGATGACCTTAGAGGTCTTTTCCAACCTTAACAATTCCATATTCTATTCTAGTCAGCGTGTTTGATTCATCTGCTGTTGTGGGGTGAAAAGCCTGTTCCCTCTTGTGCTTTGTGTCTCTTTCTCACTTTGAGAGTCATAATTAGATCTTGCAAATCGCATTTGGTTTTTGTGAGGTGTTTGAAGCTCCCAGGCTGGGCTCAGTGATTTTTCCAGGCATCCCTGTAAATCCTTTTCTCCGTCTCAAACCTGACAGTGGCAGAGGCTCACAGAGTGCAATTTATCTGGATTCTTGTTCTTTACCATCGGTGCCAACGCATCTGACTTGAAATGGAAATCATGGGCCAGTTTACCCCATTTTTGAAAATACAACAAATCTTTGTAAATAGGCAGAACATTGTTAATGTGTTCAGTGTTTTTTCACTTCTTGAGAAAATACCGAATTAAAGAGAAGAAAGGACAGTCTCCATATATAATAAAAAAGGTCAGACTTTTCTTGTGGAAAGTTCTTTTGCATTTTTCTTCCCTGCTGTTAAGTTGAAGGAAATGGTTGTGTTTGCATTTTATTTGAAACCCATTCATTATTTTAAATTACTTGAGTTCTGCTTCTATCTCCTTCAGTGTCTGATCTTGTATCAGAAACAGCTGCACAGGCCTTTGAGCCTTGCTGTTCTCCTATTTAATAATGGAGTATTAAAATACTTGGCATTATCAGAGTAAACCCTGCTCACTGGTAATTCTCCTGACTGTATTCCCATGGTTAATGGATTTTTGTGTGCATGCAATGTATTACTGTAATAATATCTGATACTTGTGTGTGTGAAGCTGGAGTCTGAAAGTTGGAACTACTCAAAAGGATTTTCATTGTAAAAATCCTTAAGGTTGTAGGCAATTCATTAGGCTGTGCAAGTATTTTTGCTGCCAGTGCAGGGCATGAAACCAACTTACAACGCTGCCTTTCTGTGGAAGTTATGCACAGGCTGAGAATGTCTATAGACATAACAAGATACAGAGAAGAAAAGCAGAGACCTGTGCTAGAACCGTGTAACTGGGCAGTGTTGCTGCCCTACATACGGGTTTCCAAATGCAGCTGGTCTCAATTTCCTACTTTTTCCTTAGTTCTGAAGTGGTGCGTGACCCTGCCCTGCCGTGTGCCAGCTGGGGATGCCCTGTGGAGACATGGCCATGTCCCAGGAGCAGATGGAAGGGAAGGGGCAGGCATCTGTGTGGGGCTCTGCTGATGCTCTCCATGCTTGGAATGTGTTCTGGCGTGTGAGCTCAGTGCTTGTGCTTTTAGGTTGTTTAAAAAAAAAAAAAAACAAGCTGTTTGTAGTTGGTTGTGGTTAGACCAGAGCTGCCCCCCGTGGGTGCAGGGGAGTGTCCCCCCACCTGCCTGTGGATGCTCTGGAGCTGGCAGGGAAATGAGCTCAGGGTAGGTGGCAGAAGGTTAAAAACCTCTTGGTTTTTGCACAGAATCCCAGAATGGTTCAGGGTGAAAGGGACCTTAAGGATCATCTCATTACATGGACACCTTCCACTATCCCAGGTTGCTCCAAGTCCAGTCTAACCTGGCCTTGGACACTTCCAGGAACAGGGCAACCACAGCTTCTCTGGGCACCCTGTGCCAGGGCATCATCACCCTCACAGGGAAGAATTCCTTCCTCTGGCAGTGGGAAGCCATTCCCCCTTGTCCTGTCACACCAGGCTTATTTTTCCCTTCCAAGTGTCAGTGGTTCTGGTGCATCTGTGAACAATGGCAAGTGTTAGCTGGGTAACAAGTGTTATTTTCATACACCGACCAAATGGCACTGATGGCTCTAGCTAGTTTGTTTTTTTTTTTTCCTAGCAGATCAGGAACTCAGCCATGGATATTCACACCCTAGAGCCTTCTGTTACAGTTGACTTTGCTGTTTCTATACAGCCAAAACTGAAATCCTGGAGGATGCATCCAAACTCCCACTGTTTACATTTCACATGTTGTCCCTCTCAGCTCCAAGAATATTTTGGAATAAACAATGCATGATTTGCCAGTCCTTTTTGTGTTTCTCAAAGATATTTTGGGGATGTGCCTTCCAAAGGACATTTTAGTTATCTTCAGAACTTGAAATGCTTTAATGATGGAAGTTCATAAGCAAACACAAAGTCGTGTTAGTTTTGCACAGGTTTGCTAACAGTGGCCAGGTTTACTGGGAAAATCTTTTCAACCTTGTAGGATTTCAAGGAAACAGTACAGCACAGGATGCTGGGATATTCAAGAATGTGGAGTGAGAAACTTTGTCTCCCTGAATCCGTGACCTCCTTGACTGAGGATCTGAAGGCATTATCCTGTGAAGGCTGGTGTTGAACACCTCTTAGTTAGTTTTTATAATGAGTGATTTAAATCTGGAGACTTAAAAAGTCAACATTCATAGTTATTGGTGGTTCTGGAGTCTATTTTGTGTTACTGACAAAAGTAAGAAAATCCCCAAAGTCAACTGGGATGTGTATTCTGTAATGAAATTTGTGGTAACCTTATTCCTTAAATCTGGATAAACAGGTTTTCATTTCTTTCACTAGTACTGTAAACACCCTGCCAGTGTTTTGAGTACTCTGGTAAATGATTTATTAATACTGTAAGGCCTATCACTGCCACAGTTTCTGTAAATCAGACTGTATTACCAAGAATTAATTGGATGGCATGTAGCAAACTATGACTAAAGAATCCTTTTAATGTAAACCTGTCTAGTATTTCTCAGCTTTCAGGTAGTAAATGAGTTTGGTTTAATGAATTATTGTGGCTGTGAAGAGACTTGAGATTTTTTTTCTGTAATAGAAAAAAATAGACTCTGTAAACTCGTCCATGAATTGTTCTGCATCTGCTGTGTTAATGTAATTATGTGAATCTGACATACTTACCCTTTACTTTTAATAAAATTGCAGAATGTCTTTAATGACACAGCTGTAGTTCAGCTACATAAAAGATGCTTAATTCCATTTTCTTCAAAGCAGACTGACACTAGTAACACATAGCCACTTAACAGCCTTTATTTCACAGCAGGGTAATCCACAAATGCTCTGCACCATGATTTCTCTTCAGAACAAAAAAAAAGGTTTGCTATTGTAGTTAAATTTTAGGTTTAAGTTGAGTTACTTAGAGGAATTAAATTCTTTCTTTGCTGCTTGTCAAGGGGTTCTCCTCCAGTCCTGTGTCCTTCCTTCCGTGCCCACATTTTGGGATTTCCCACCTGCACTGGTTGGTCTTGCTGTTTCTCTGTGCCTTGGAGTATTTAGTATGGGTTTGTTAAATGCAAATATAACTATTTTAGGTCTTCAGTATTTACTAGACATCCAGTTCTTGGGCATGCTGCATTGAAAAAAGAGTGGACAGGACAACTGGAGAGAACACAGAGCAGGTCAGGTACACCTGCAAAACTTTATCCCTTTCTGAACCTCTGCTGCATCTGTCTCCATAGGACAGTGGCACCAGGAGGGTAATGGCTTCCATATGGCTAATGTTTCCTAAATGTCTTTATGATGCAATTAAAATGCATGGTAAAGCAAATGGATAGCAATGTCTTCCCTGCTTTGGGAAAGCTGAGATGTGCTTGTCAGGGCTGTGTACAAAAGCTCATCCCAAAGGAAGAACAGGGTAAAGGCCCTTCTCTCAAGCTGTTCTCTGCCTGAGAGTTTGATAATTTCTCAGCTCACCCCTTTTTCCTCATAACTTGTTTTCTCCAGATGCTGCAGTAACAAGTGTGAGTTGCAGCATGGCTTAATGAAAATGTTTTTGCTGTCTCTATCTTCAGTCAAATATTCCCTGCAGACATTTAGTAAAGGAAAATTCACACAGCCTAGCAGGTTTTAGTGAGATTCTGTTAGTGAATGTTTGAAGGCTGTTCTTAAAAAGGACTTTAAAATATATTTTGGAAATATTTTCTCCTTACAGCCCCCTTCTCAATCATAATACCTCCTTTGATACCTGTTCCCAAGCAGTCCAGCTCAGTGGTATCTGCATTCATCAGCTTCTTATCTTCAGCACCTTCCCTTCTTTCACCAAACAACTTTTCCAAGTCATTCCTGGATTTGTCCTCTGCTGATAACAGTGTTAATTGTAGGAGAGTTTGGTTCTTGACACGTGTTAGTCTGCTCTCAGTCCAGAGCTTTGCAAATGATGCTGGGTTGAGGGAGGAGGTGAGAAGTCTGTCAGTATGGCCACTAGATGAACTTCTGCTCTTCTTTCATGCCCTTTAATCGTTCAAGGTTTTGGGGTTTTTTTCCTTGTCTTTGTAAAATACATCACTGGCATTTCACATCCCAAAATATACTGCTAATGTATTTGGCTTTTCTCCCACATTTGTTCTAGGGAGTCAAGTTTCATTCTTTACCTTGTCTGTTCTATTCATTGTCAGGGAATAATTCTGTGTCTTGTGACAGATTGCTGGTTTCAGACAAATGTTGCTACCTACCAGTGATAAAGCAAATCAAGATGCACTTGCAGTCTCCTCACCAGAACCTGCCCACTTTGGAGAATCTCTGCCAAATTAGTCAAAGGTTGGCCTTTTCTGGTGTAGGGTCTGACAGTGAAAAGATCTGATTAATTCAGACTCTGGGAGGGGAGCAGTGTAGACCTACCACTGTTTGAGTCTCATTACAAAGCAGTCGAGCACAGTGCATGTCACATTCCTGAGATGATTATCTGCTCTTGGTCTTTTCAACATCCTTGCAGCAATTTAACTCTAAAGCAGCTGGTAATCCATGGATGCTGCAGGTGCTTATTGAGCCCTGTGGACATCACACAGCCCTTTCCTTACTCTGTGTCTTTTGGGAAGTAATGCTTCACCTGACAGGGAGCTTGCCTGCACTTTGAAAAGGCTCCAGTTTTTCAGGGAATGAGCAGAAGTCACCCTAAGTCCATATCAGGACCAGGATCTCTTTTCCCAGATGGGTCACTGGCCCAGGCATGGTTGTCATCTCACCTCCCAGAGTGGCCGGGATTTTCTTAGGGAGCTCCTCTCTTCCAAAGGCGGAGTCCCAACTTGGATTCCTGCTTTCATTACCTGGAAGGGAGACAGGGAGGGGTTGAGTGTGAGCATGTCCTGGATCCCTTGGTGGACAGGGACATGAACTACCAGGCAGTGCTGCTACTCTCAGCTTTTCTCCTCAGAAATCCCAGGGCTGTGGGCACTATTCCCTGAAGGAAAAGCAGGCTTATGCTCAGGAGTCCATCTATGCTTCTACCCCACAAGCTGAGGAAGCACCTGCTGGCTGGGTTGAACATTCTCAAAATGTTCCATTCTGTTTTCTATCTTAGTTGTAATAATTTGAACCTCCCACCTTCTCCTTGTGCTGAGAGCATAGGAGGTATTTGCCAGGTCACTGTGAAGCACTTGCAGGTGAAGTACAGCAGGTACTGGTGGCTGTGTCACCACTGGGCTTTCTCATCCTCTCCATATTTCATGAATACAGTGATTCTCTTGCGTGCTCGGAAATCATTCATTGTGCTCAGTGAATGCTCATGTTCAGATCTGGAACTTGTGTGAAATTATCATATGTTAATAGTTGCTGGGGAATACAATAAAGTTAATATGTTGCACACTAATTCTGGCTTGGGTTTCCTAGCGCTGCATCCCTGATTGCTGGAGCTGAACGTTTGTTTAAATGGGTTTTGCTTAGTCACGTTGAAAATCACTTAATCTCAGTGTGTGTATTGACAGCCCAGTGTAATTAAAGAGTAACTGTTTTCCACTTGAGGAGCCCTGAGAATTCCTGTTTTAGCGAGACTGTGAGCGAAGCCATGGAGCTGTTTGATGGCTCTTAACGTGTGTTTCACTGGAATTTTCATAGTCGGTGGCCTTTTGCAATCACAGCTTATGTAACACATCACACAGCTGAGTGGAGCCGTGGGACACTCCGGGATTCTGTTCACGTCTGTGGAATTCTGAACGTGCGTGCTGGAACTCTGGTTACATTTCTCCTCTGCTTCGTTCTGAGCGAGAAAAACAAAATTGTGTGGCGGTATGAAATACCTGCAGTTTTCATCCTGTGGTGTGTAAACCCTCCTGGGGAGGGGAGTGAGCAGACTTAGGGGGTTGGATGTCGGGGGATCAGCGGGAAGGTGCCAGGAGGTGGCGGCAGAACCCTGCGGGCTGGGCCGGGAGCGCTCCTGCCTGCCCGGCCCGAGGGATGTGGGAGCTGCTTTTTGGTGGGTGAGAGGCTGGACATGCCCTGGTGGTCTGCACTGGGACCCAGAAACCAGCCCTACCCCCAGCCACACCTCCCGAGTCCTTGTGAAACCCCACCTGCAGAGCTGCCTCCAGCCCTGGGGACTGACATCAGAAAGATGTGGAGCTGCTGGAACAAGTCCAGAGGAGACCATGGAGATGCTCCAAGGGCTGGAGCCACTTGGCTCTGGATCCAGGCTGGGAGAGCTGGGGGTGTTCAGCCTGGAGAAGGGAAGGCTCCAGGGAGATCTTAGAGCCCCTTCCAGCACCTAAAGGGGCTCCAAGAGAGCTGGAGAGGGACTTGGAACAAGGGATGGAGGGACAGGACAAGGGGGAATGGTTTCTCACTGCCAGAGGGCAGGGATGGATGGGATATTGGGAAGAAATTCTTGGCTATGAGGGTGGGGAGGCCCTGGCACAGGGTGCCCAGAGAAGCTGTGGCTGCCCCTGGATCCCTGGCAGTGTCCAAGGCGAGGCTGGACAGGGCTTGGAGCACCCTGGGACAGTGGGAGGTGTCCCTGCCCATGGCAGGGGGATGGGACTGGATGAACTTTTAGGTTCCTTCCAACCCAAACCATTATAGAATTCTATCATTTTACCCTTCAGAGCCCACCAGTACTTCAGCTGTTTTTTTAAAAATTTCCTCTGAAAACAAGGGACTGAAATTTCATTTTCTCATCTGTTCACTTAAAATACATTTTTGTACAAAAGGCTGTAACGAAGGTGTAAGCCCTAGTAATGAATTACATTGTTTAATAGGAAAGCAGCTTACTTTTAATTAACTGCTGGTTTGAAAAATTGCTTTTATAGTGAACAATGAAGTATTTTTTGAAAAGTTTGAAAGAAAATCATCCTCTGCTTACTGAGTCACCTGTCAGCACTGCAGCTCCTTGGTAGTGTGTAGCTGACACTGTCTTCAGAAGGTGTTGGCATGGAAACTGAAGGCATCACTCCCTGGTAGTGCAGGGAATACTATGTCTCTGGAAAGTTGTCACCTGTGTCTGTGTAAAATGTTCATCAAAACAAAATGGAAAATTTCCATGTGGTCTTCAGTGATGTGATGGGGATGTGGCTGATGTTCTGTAGGCCAGCAGCATTAGCCAGAGGTATTTGGGACATTATTGCCAGACAGCAACATAAAAACTACACAGACTGAATTCTTAGAATTTATTTGTATCTTTCAGTGTTGAACTTCGCTGTTGTACCAACATTGCTGATCTGGAAATGCAGTTTTTTATCAAGTTCTAGGGGCACCATGGCAATGCTCCTCTGTCTGTAATTGCAACGTGTTCTTGAGCATTTCCATGACAGGTTGGATGTATAAATAGCTGGGTTTTTTCCTACTTAGGTACAGCAGCAAAGACAACTTCACCAGTGCTGTTTGTAAGAGCCACCAGCCCCGTTTTCATGATACCTGTCACTCCTGTTTGCCTCTCTACTTCACAGTGCTGAGTTTTGCTGCAGTGGCACTTGAGCCTTTTTTTGCTTCTGCAATCACTTAATTCTCCTTCACCAACTCCAGTGTGCATATCCTCATCTAAACAGTTCTTCTGTGGTTAATTTAAATTAAAACTGAAAAGAAGAGGCTTGTGCCTGTTCATCTTGCAGAACCTGAGTGGAATGAAGTACATTATTCCTCTTGGCTGGTCCCTGTGTTGCCTGTGCCATCGTTTAGAGGCAGCTCAGCAGCACAGCAAACACCAACCCGACATTTATCAGGTCATCCTTGAGAGGCTGATACATGAGGTTCTCCTAAAAGCCTGCATGAGACAATGTAAAAGCATGTTCAGCTCCTGGAGGGAAGATAATCTGGCTTTTGCCACAGGTTGCCTAAAGCATCCTTACTATTACTTTATTTTTCTGCTTTCTAATGCACACCATTCTCTATGTGAATTTCTGTAATTTTCCCTCTGCCCACTATTTTGTTTGACTTTCCTCTGTTTTCTCCAGGCAATCCCATCAATCTTCAATTTAGTCATTTTGGTCTCAAAGTGTAGTCCAGTCTCTAAGCTTTTAATATTAAATTAACCCCTCAATATCAGCGTGTCCTTAGTAGCAGCCTTGCCTTTATTTTGTCTTTAAACTGAATGGATATTTATTGAAAAGGGTTTATGAGCTTTGAAAATTTAAAACGTGAAGAGGGAAAGATCAGTGAGTAATTAAAGTCTGTAATTCTACATCCAGAACAGATTTTCACATATTGCCAAGTTTTTCCAACACGCAGTGCTCTGAATGTAGCTAATGACCAGATTCATCTGCCTCAATGAAATATGAGTGTATTGATCCACCTAAGTGAAATATGCTGGGATTGCTGAAGTGCAGATCTGGCTTTGACAAGGAGATGGATGGACCATTTTAGCAGCAAAACGTTGTTTTTTAATGTTGAGAAACTATCTTGTCTACAAAGAATAAAGTAATTTGTAGTAACAAATGGAAAATACATTTCTTGCTGGAGATCACCCCGTTTGTTTCCATTTTCCATGACATGTTTTGCTCGTTATGCTGCAGGAAGCAGATCCAAAGTTTTATAAGGAACAGTTCATGCTGGTAAAATAGGGGATTGAGGTGGGGGCTGCAAAGTTGCATTCCTGGGAAGGGGTTGGATGGAGAACTGCATTAGTGGGAGTTGCTGTTGCTTGTGTAACTGCTGGACAGCCACGAGGGCAATGCTGAGGTGGTGTCCCAACACTGCAAAGTGCTTTTTGTGTGTTTGGAAGTAACTTTAAAATAAATGACAGTGTTAAAGCAGGTGAGAAGTTGGCTTCATTTGGAGCTCAGGGCTGGTGTTTGGCACGGGATGTGCTGCCTGTTTGGAGGCTGTGCTGGGTTTCTTCTGTCCTTGCTCGAGGGCTTTAAGGTGGTTTTGTGTGTGTTTTGGTTCACCTGTGGACATCCCTGATCTCTCTGAAGGGCTGATAGGTAATCTTGATTCCACTTTGAAATACTCCTCATCATGCCATGGTTTTGTTTGGAGGGAAGAGGGTGCAGACTGAAATTCTGTTTGCTGTTGGTGAGTGGTGGTTGCTGAGGTCGTGTTTGAGAGTTGAGTACAAGGCGTGAAATGCCCTCACCTTGGCTGAAAGGGAAGGGAAAGTATAAACTTGGCACAACCAAAACGTGCAACCAACTTTGCAGGAGTGGCACATGGCTGGGAAAACTTGGTTAGTGGTGGGAGGGGTGTGATGGTTTGGGATTTTTTCCAAATTTGACATATATGTGAGTACAGCAATTGGTTGAAGATGCAGGTGAGTGGGCTTTGTACGAGGACTGTGCTGTGGGTCTGTGACCTGTTTGAGGAGGTCTCCTCAGCAGCTTTGAGCTCACAGGCTTCAAAGGCTCCTGTCAGAAACGCTTCTGGGGCAGGTTTATGCATTTCATAAGCTGTTGGTGATGTAATTTACCAGGAGCAGTTGTCTGTTCCAGCTTTTGTCCCTGCTGTTGTGCTACACCAGCATCTGCCTGCTGCTGCCCATCTCCTGCTCTGGGTTTGGAGACAAAGGTTGAGCTTTTTCCCTAAAGCCCTGAGTGTTCTGCTGCAGTACGTAATGTAAATGTACCAAGGTCACTGAACCCTATTTAATGTGCTTTCTGGGAGGCTGGCAGGGTACAAAAGATTGGTTTGTACCCTCCTGTCAGAAGGATGAGGCAGTAATACAAGAGTTCAGTTATTTGTGTGCTGAAGGGGCCACGGCTCTCCAGTGATGTGACAGATTCACTAATGATACCTGACAGAAGTATTGCAAAGGAGTAATTGTAAAAAAAACCCAACTCTCTTCTATTATGCAATGTTTTTAAGAAGGAAATATTTTCTTTTCGTAATTTGAAGAATGCAGGTTCCCATGTGACAAAATATTGAACTCAGGTGACTAGTGAGTAGGTGTAAATTGAATGGAAACTGCTTCAAAACAGTGAAATAGTTTCCTGCCTGTGGAGACATTGCATTTTGGAAATAGATTTTGTATTTTAATACTTTATATTGATTTTCAAACAATTCCAGAATATTGCCACTGTCTTGTTTGGGAGATGAGGGGGGATGGTTGTTAATCAGCTCTGCTTAAAATCACTGTGCCAGAAGAAATTTTTCACTGTGAGAGTGGTGAGGCCCTGGCACAGGGTGCCCAGAGAAGCTCTGGCTGCCCCATCCCTGGAAGAGTTCAAGGCAAGGTTGGATGGGGCTTGAAGCAACCTGGGATAGTGGAAGGTGTCCCTGCCCATGGCAGGGGAGTGGAACGAGATGAGCTTTAAGATCCTTTCCGACACAAACCATTCTGGGATTCTGTGATTTGATAGCAAAAAATGGGGTTTTCCCATCAAGGTTGTTGTATTTAAAACAACCCAACTCTTCCAACTGCTTGCTCTTTCTGAAACTTTTATAGCAGTGAAACACAATTTTTGTTGTTTCTGCTTTACAAATGATTCTAATTTGTTCTTTTTTTCTTTTTAAGGAAAAGTCATCAACAAGGACTTGCGCCACTACCTGAGCCTTCAGTTCCAGAAGGGCTCGATAGACCACAAACTCCAGCAAGTGATCAGAGATAATCTCTATTTGAGAACCATCCCTTGTAAGTATGTAAAGATCAGCCTCATTTGATCTGTTCCTGCTAACCCCCACATCATTTGTGAGCTTGAAAATGCCTTCTTTCTTAACCTGGTTTAGAGTTTCACCTTGCAGCAGGGACTTCTTGCTTTGCTACAGTGGTTTCACATCAGAAGTTGCCATGAATTGGTACAGCCAGTATGGACTGAAAACCAGCAAAAACCTGAGAACCCAAAACTCAGTGTGTTTCAGTAATATCTGTGTGTTGCTCTTCACAAGTTTGTCAGTAGTTGTTGTTAGAATGACCACTGCCTCCACAAGAAATAAATCTTTCTCAGCACGATCGAGCAGTGCAAAAACATCCTGATTTTTGCCAGTGTGTTGGGGTTTTTTTCTTCACAAAGAGCAAACTGAGACCTTGAGAGTGTCAAGTGCATTAGGCAGAGCAGGGCAGCTGGAGGGAGGGTGGCAGGAGGGGTTGAGTGCAGAAGGGGTGGCAGTGGCAGAAGGTACAGGGGAAACTGCTTATCCTGAGAAGACTAATTAAAAAGGCTCATCACTGACTGTTTAAATATTCCTTGCACTAAAAACTTACAGCTTGGTCAGCTAACAGTTTTGTATCTACAGGAATTCTGCTCTGCTCTCTCTGAGCACACCCGAGAGTTTGTGGCTTTCTTAAACTGCATTTCACTATTACTGGCTTTTATTTACTAGCTCTTGTTCATGCTGCTGCCTGAAAAAATTGACATATACCTTTAAAATGCTATTAGGTTGTAGGCAGTACTGAATAGTACTGAATGAGTGCAGTCCTTTCAGGAGAGCTTTAATTAAGCTGTTGTAACTATGGGAGGCCTCTTTTCATAGACAAAACACTTTGAGAACCTCTGCATTAACACAGCAATTTACTGATGAAGTTTACCTACAGCCAAGGGTTGGAGTGTGGCTGAATTGTGCTCTGAATTGTAGGTTAAAAAATAAGTTTTGTGCCTGGTTATGGATTTGGTGGGCCAAAAATCAAATGTGCTTAGTCATGCTGACCTAATTGCACATTAGAGAGTTGGTTCTGGTGGAAGCAGGGAGAGATGCTGCACCCTTACAGCTGAGTTAAAATAAAATATCACAGCTGTTGCCAGAATCCCAGGATGGGATTGCCTGGCCCAGGTGTCGCCAGCTGCCAGAAAAGTTGGTTTTCGTTCACTAATCATAAGAAAGAATTCTCTCTTAATTATCACCTCACCCAACTTTTTCTCTCCTTCAATACCAGAACTGTTCCTATGTAATTTATTGGCTCAGTTTTTATACATTATTGTTGACTTGCTCACCAGTTGTTCCAACCCTTACTGAAGTGACATCACATTTGTATAAAGATTTGAAAATACATTGTTTTTACTAAACTGTACAGCAGGCAGCATTTGGTACCAGGCAGCACTTAAGTATCTTACAGGAGTGTTTTTCTCTGTCTTTGCAGGCACTACAAGGGCTCCCAGAGATGGGGAGGTCCCTGGGGTAGACTATAATTTCATTCCTGTTGAGCAGTTTAAAGCGCTGGAAGAAAGTGGAGCCTTACTAGAAAGTGGAACATACGATGGTATGTCGGTGATGTTTAATGGAATGGGAATAAAGACCCAGTACTTGTGTTCAGGACCTCCCTGCAAGTGTAGCTCCTTGTGGTACCAGTTTTCCTGCTCCCTTGATGCTCATGACAGCAGTAGAGAGACAATAGTGAGTCTGGTTTTGGATTACTGTGAAGAGGAGGAGCGATCTTCTTTTAAAGCTTTCTGATAAACCACAGATTGTCCTTTCAGCCACCCTTATTCCCACCTGATCATTTTCACTGTTGCATTTTTGGGAAGCGTTCTGAAAAGGCTTGTCTGTGCCTGGTGCAAATTTAAAGAGAATTTAATCAGTTTTGTGTAAACCTCAGAGAACAGAGCCATGCTCTCCTCTCAGGTGTGCATCAAAAGGACAGAAGGCAAGAGAAATTCTGACCCAGCAGGGAAACAAATGGATGTTTCCATGAAAAATTCAACAGCACTAGACCAGATTGTCCAAATTTGTAGCAAAGTTGGGTTTGTTAAATGTGGTGGGGGAAAAACATTGTAATGAAGGTGGTAAAAAAGAAAAGATGTCAAAAGTAGACAATCCTGTGAAAGGCTGTGTGCCTCTTGTTTTTCATATCCCACACTATCTGTTAATATTGTCCTGTCTGAGAAAGTCTCCTAAGCACATTTAGGCTAAACTAGTGCTGTTTTCTTTACTCCTTAGCTGCACTTTGTCTGACTGTCCCCTCTCTGAGCCTTACCTTTGCTTGATATTTGCAGAAAGATTTTCTTTCTTACTTTATTTTCATGGTCAAAACCATATCCAGGCATCAAAAGTTAGCCCAGCAGGAATTCTGGGAAGCTTCCTTGCTTTGTGCTCAATTCCCTAATAAAAATCATATGAGCAGTCAGGAGAGAGGTCAGTTGCTGAAATTCTTTTCCAGAAAACAGCAGATGATTCCTTTGTGCCTTAGATGAAAATATTGAAGGAAAAATCTGTTCCTTCTTCTGCAGTAAAAATAATTTTTAGTTGAAGCCATATTAACATCTTTGTTTTGCAAGTGTATTGTTAGTAGAAAATTGGATTAGAAATCAATTATTTGTTAACCAGTTTTATGGAAATAAATACTTTTATTTCTGCGCAAAATTAATTTGCTTTTTGACTTCAGTATTTCTGTTGCCCTATTAGTTAGTATATAGAGTAAGAAAAATTGATTTTTCACTGTCTTGCTCCTCTCAGATTGCTCCCTAAGTCTCTTTATGGAGTATTAGTGAATTCCAGGCAAAGTAACAAATCCATTCTTTTCTAGAGAAAACTTATGGCAGGATAAAAGTTTTGAGTTAACCTCGTGTTTTCTGACAATCAGTGCTTCACTGGCAAGAAGTCGGTGTATGAATAAATAGGCTTGGACTGTTGATTGGGTTTTGGTAGTGCTGATGTCTTCTGTGAGGCTTTAAATTTTCACCAAAACATGTTTGCCTGGGCAGTAAAATGTTAACAGCCACTGCCAGTGCCTTCAGCAGTGTCAGTGCTTCAGTGATCCTGATTTCTGTCTCGTTTTCAGGTAATTTTTATGGTACTCCGAAGCCTCCGGCAGAGCCCAGCCCCTTCCAGGCTGATCCGGTGGATCAAGTTCTTTTTGACAATGATTTTGATACTGAATCGCAGAGGAAAAGAACCACATCCGTCAGCAAAATGCAAAGGATGGAAAGTTCTCTCCCTGAAGAGGAGGAAGAGGAGGAAAAGGAAGCAGTTAATGGCAGCGGAGGGATAGGTTGGTTGACCAGGGGAGAAATTCCCTGGAGTATTTTATGAATGGATAAGGACTACACAGATAACATTCGTGCCTCCTTAGTTTTGGTGAAGTTTGAAGGCAGTTTCTATTCAGGCTGGTGCTTCTACTAGATTTTGAAATGACCTTTTAAAAAGAACCAGCTGTTCTCCCAGCCAGATGTGCAATTGCATCATAAAATGCACTGCTTGGTCAAGAACATGTGGTGCTGGATGTGGGCCAGTTACACGGGCAGGAAGGAAAAATTTATCCACTCTTCAAATAACAGAATCCTTCACAGAGTGGAATTCATACCCTGTGCATGTTACTGTTTAATTTTGAGGCAATTACTGAATTTGTACACAGGAGATTTTAGGGAAGTGATTGGTTTAAGGGGCAACGTTGGCTCATACTGTAAAATTTTCAGATGATTTTGCATGAGGGAGCTATCACACAACCTGAAACCACCCGAGGGGGAGCTTGTGGAGAGAAATCAAGCCAAGTGTGTTGAGGCTGGAGCCGTGTCCAGCAGGACCTTTCTGGGATTGGCAGGATGCCCTTTTCCTTTTGCTGTCATGGTTACTCATCTCGAGGGGGGAGAGTTGATGGTGGAGAGGAGCTGTCACATTGCATTTGCAGCTGATCCTGTGTGTGAGTGTTTAGGACAGAGTTACACTGACCAGACCTGACCTAATCTTGTCATCCTCAGGGCTGGCAACACCACAGAGGGGCCAGTGGTCAGGCTGGTGGTTGGGTGAAGGTCACAGACATCATCATGTCACAGAGGGCATGAAGCACAACCTCAGTTCTGAAGGGTGGAGGCTTCCATTTAAAGTTTCCTGCAGGAATTTTTGGGATCTTTTTTTTTTCTAGTTGTGGCTTGTGGGAAGGTGTTGTTTATTTTACTGGTAGTTTGGGTCTTCTCTGCATTGCCTTCTGATTCTTTGAGGAATATTAGTAGGAATTTTTGGGTTGTTTTATGGCATTAGAAACACTGTTCTCTCTGTAGGAATGGCAACACAGCATAGTCAACTTGGATTTCTGCCAGCGTTGATTTTTCAGAGTAGGCTCAGACACATAATACAAGGTTAATTCTGTTTGGCAGGGGAAGAGCAGAGTTCAGTGTTTTCATGTCAGCTTTTCAAAGTTCACAGCTGAAAAAAAAAAGTGAAAAAATGCACATCACATACAGGGACGTGTTTGACATCCACTCGTAGCCAGATTAAGAGGGTGGTTCTTTGTGAGAAACAACATAAGCATCTGACAAACACTTTCCCTGAACAACTGCAGAAAACAAAGAAAAACATTCAGATTCTCCTGACTGGATGAAACCTGTTCCCAGCTACAACCAGACAAGCAGCAACATGGACTTCAGAAATTATTTGTCGAGGGATGAGACCCTGGAACCACTGCCCAAGAACTGGGAAATGGCCTACACAGACACTGGCATGATCTACTTCATCGAGTGAGTAACTCTCTCCTTAGAGGAGAGAAGTGCTGGTGGCTGCAGTCTGGAAAGCTGCCCTTGCTCCTCTCTTCTGCTCTTGCTGCTTCTATTTCTTTATGAAATGTAATATATTCCTGCTGTTACATTCCTTACTCATAGTCCTCAGTGTTGCATGCTCAGTACAATTTCCATCATGCAGGAAAACCTTATGGTTCCAGCTGCAAAGTCAGTTTGTTTGTTCTAAGTTTTGCATCTCACAAACACAAAGCTGGGTGGGTATTGCTAAGTGAAGTATAACATGCAAACCTTCTCTGTGTCAAATTTCTCTGAAATTTGAGACCTTGTTTATTTTTTCTTCTCTGCTTGTATTTCTTGGCTGGGAATGGATGTTTCAAAATACAAATAACTCACATGAAAGCCCAAGATAGGAAAGTAGCTCATGTGTGCACATGTAAAACTGCCTCGTTTATGAGTTCTAAGGCAAAAATTAAACTGAAATCTTCCTGACAGTTAAGCATATGAGGAGGCTAAAAATATTGGTTTCCTGTCAGGTAGAAACAGCTGCTGTTCCCATATGAGCTTTTGGGGGCTAGGGAGAGGATCTGTGCCTCTGACACTTCCCATGTGTCCTGGAGAGTCTCCAGTGTGCTGGTACCTTTTCTTTTTAGTATTTTGTGATGTGACTGAGGCACAAATAAAGCTTATATTATCTGAAGTCTACACTTTCCCTACAATAGTAAATCCTTAAAGCAAAGTTTCTTCAGTATGAGGGAGTTCTCTTACTTGCACGTGTTCTGCTCCACAGTCACAACACCAAGACAACCACATGGCTTGATCCCCGGCTCTGTAAGAAGGCCAAAGCTCCTGAAGATTGTGAAGATGGAGGTGAGATGTTCAGAATGCATTTATCACCTGTCACTGATAAATGTCTGAGTTTATCCCAGCTGGATACAATCCATTACTGCTGTGGTAGAAGCTTCTCCCAGGTAGGTGTGACTCTGGAGCTGGCAGCGTAGTGCTGAGTGTCCCCTGCTTGGTGGCAGTAGGAATTCACATAAAACTGGGAAAGTCCGTGGTGTATTTTTCCCTGGAGTAGTAGAATCTGGCTGAATGAAAGGTTCATCTGCATTCCTGAACAGAATATGAGATGTTTTGTTCCAGTAAGTGTCATTCCTAAGGAGAAAGCTGCACGTGAGTGATGATCTCACTGGAAACTGTTGTATAGGTGGAATATGGCAGAAGGAGGTCCACAAGTAACAGAATAAAGAAATAACAAAGAAAGTATGGGAAAATACATATTGCTAATGATAACTATTGCATGTGACACAATATTTGAGTGCAGAAGCTAAGGGAACAACCTGACTGCTTTCAATTCCTTCAAGACTTCCAGGTCGGTAGCCTGCAGGCAATTCCTGCAACCATTTCCTACACAGTTGGGCAATGAAGTCTGCTAGAAAAAAGTATCAGATAGCTCTGTCTTCAGCTGCCATGTTCCAAAAGCTGAGGCAGGCTCAGAATAACCTGTTGTCCTCCAGAATGGCCCAGCCTAACAGCCCTGTATCCTTAGTGAAGCCAGCTGGAGCAATGGCTGTGTGCTGCTGCTTATTAAACATATGTGCAGTTCACCACGGGATACAAAGAGCACTTTAAACAGAGTTGCAGGATATCCAAATGAACAATATTTAAATTAATAGACCCACTGGGTCTTTTGTCAGACCCTGTGGAGTGGTGCTGGTGTTAGTAGTTGGTAACATGCTGTCATATGCTCAGGAAATTCCCGTTACTGTCAAACTTAGGAAAGCCTCAAACAAGATTACAGAGCAGATTTAACCCTAAAATGTCTGGTTAACTGCCTACATTCATTATGCTAATATTTAAATTTCCATGGTCAAGATAACTAGAAGAATAAACTTGAATAATCTGACCTCTGTGGTAACTGCTTATCACCTTCAGTCAGTCATGAGCTGCTGGCACTCTCTTACCAGATGCTGAATTTACCATAAAAAGAAGCCTTTTGCATGTAACTTTGAGTACAAACAGTTATTTAAGTTTATTTTATGGTTAAAGTGGTGTGATTTCATTGAATACAAGTCTCATCATTTAGCAGAAGAAAGAGTAAGAGTTACAGGGCTTCAGATTCCCTGGAGCAGCTGATACCTTTCATCAGGGAAGAAAATGGAAGCTGCATTTTCCTCATATTTTTCATGAGTCTAGGTGTTCTTTAATGAAAACTCTGATATTTGCAGATAGTTTTCCCCTGTAATGGAGAACTTGGTCTTTCTGATTGCAGAACTTCCTTATGGATGGGAGAAAATAGAAGATCCTCAATATGGGACATATTACGTTGAGTAAGTGCTAATTATTGGTCTGGCAGACTTATAAATTGAGCAGAAAATTCTGAAGTGCTCAATACCCAGTAAGTGGAGCTTGTAATGCAGTGAAAGGCCAGGTTGGACAGGGCTTGGAGCAACCTGGTCTAGTGGAAGATATCCCTGCTCATGGCAGGGGGTGGAACTGGATGGGCTTTAAGGTTCCTTCCAGTCCAAACCATTCTGTGATTCTGTGAAAGTATGAAATATATCCAGGAAAAACAGTTCTGGGGGCAGTGAACTCACAACACAAACTCCTGGCAGCACTGGCATGTGGGAAAATCCACAGTGTGACCTTAAAGACTTGGTGGAGTGTTTTTCATTTGGGGCAGGAAAGCAAGTAGCAACCAAAATAATTTATAAATGGAAATGAGCTGTCATTTTTCTTAGCTTTAACAAAAACAGAGTCACTTGATTTAAGAGTGGCACCTGATAACTGTAAAAGAGCAAAAATAACTTGTGGATCATTGCTGTCTCCAAAGAGCCAAGTCAATAACCACTGAACTGCTGCAAGAGCTCTTTTGAGGCCAGGGGAAATTAAATCTCTCCTTAACCATGGAGAAGAAAATTGGTAGAGTTGATAATGTAGCTTTGGAGAACAAGCAAACATTTTTCACTTTGCAAAGCCAAGGTATTTGAATTAGGCTCAAATTTGTTGGTTTTCCCCCCCTTCTGCTGTACTGCTCTAGCATCTACTAGGAAAAAAGTGATGCCTGAGTTTGTAAACACTGTAGGTAGGTGGGTCAAGAGAAGAAGCAGGTTTGCACAGTTGTAAACTATTACAAGCTCTACCTAGTGATTAAAGGGAGTAAAATTTTATTTGCCTCCAAGTAAATAAGCTGCTGAAAGAACAAACATGCTTTCAGTGTTGGTTGTGAGGGTTTGTTGTTCATTCCTCCAGAGCATTCATCTGAAGTAATAAAAAGTAGTGTTTGTAGATGTATTTTGTGGTGTTGTCTTTTTTGGGAAATAGGCAGAATGTTTTCTGTTGAAATCCTGACCTACCTTTTGTATGCCTGCAGTCATATTAACCAGAAAACTCAGTTTGAAAATCCAGTTTTGGAAGCCAAAAGGAAAAAACAACTAGGACAGACTGATGCTGGCCCTTCCAAATCAGGTATCACTGAATATTGTGTTCTTTGTCACATATATCTTTATCTGCAAGTGTGCTTTATAAAAACCCAGTTTTGAAATTCATCAAGGCATCAGCCTTTTCTTTTTGCTAGCCACTACAGTGTTACCCTCGCAGATCTCTGGGGTTTTTTGGAGGATTTTTTCATGTTCAAATTGAACTGAGGCACTAAGACTGCTTTTAAATCATTTTGATTGTTCTGAAGCTGGTTGTCATAAGCAGCTTTGGAATATATGGAGAGTTAGAAGAGCCATCTGGAAGATGCAGGTAAAACCACACCTGGAGTTTTGATGCTTTTGATCTACTTTAAGCTTGGTATTCAAGGATTAAAATTGGGAATTTGAGGTGGGAGGTTTGCATACAGCTCCGTTGCAGTCTGTTCAAAAAAACTCTTTAACTTTTCCATTCACTGAATTCAGCTGGAAAATGAGTGTAGCACTTTCCTGTCTGTTTGCTTTATTCCTTAAGAGTGCTTCAGAGGCTGCCCAAGAATAAACAAATCATTAACCTTTGTGACACCTTAAAAAACAAACAAAAAACTTCACCAGAACTAACCCTGGTTTCCTGCCTTCCTGTCTCTCTATTCCATCATTCCAAAGGACCAGGGAGGTCTGTCTTCACTCGAGATCCATCCCAGCTTACTGGAGCACTTATAAGGACATCCCTGAAAAAAAGTACCATGGGATTTGGCTTTACAATCATCGGAGGGGACAGGCCTGATGAGTTTCTCCAGGTGAAGAATGTGTTAAAAGATGGACCTGCTGCCCAAGATGGGAGAATTGCTCCAGGTTAAGTATTATTTCCCTAAAATTCCATTTCCTGGGGTACTTAGGAGAACACAGCTCAAGGCACAGGAGGTTGGATGACTCCATCCACATCCTCACTAAATTAAATATTTTCAGATTTGTGAAAGATCTGTGCAGAGCAGTGGCTGAAAAGGAAAAGAAGCAACTTCCTAGATAAAAATTGATTAAGGGCATTTCTGAAGGTTTCCATGCTTCTGCTTTAACAAAGACACTTCATGTTTATTCATACAATGGTTTCCCTCTCTCTATGTAAAGTAAAAATTGTGTGTTTGAATCCTGATCTGTTTTGCCTTGTTGCTGCCAAAAACCATGACACCAGTTATTAAAACTGCGAAAAACCCACAGCAGGAATGAGGAAGCAAAGCTGTGTGAGCTGGACAAGCGAGGAAAGAAGAGGGGTGAGGGTTCCTGCAATCCATGAAGATTCACATTTTTTCATGGTTATTCCATGTGTAATTAAGTTACCTATAACCTTACTATAACCTATAGCTTGCATATTAGAGAAGGCAAAATGCTTCTTTATATATAACATAAAGTCTTACTCTTCACATGAGTAAAAAAATTCATACTTTGAATGATTTATTACTATTTACTTACTAACTGGAACAATTTCCTGTTCTGTTGCTGATTTGAGCTTGTTTGTACGTGGTTCATTTTCCACCTCTGCAAAAATGAAAACAACCCTGCAGAACTGTTGGAATGAAAAGGTGTGCAGCTATTCCTGTTGTAGTTCATGGAATAAGAGAGATCCTGTTTTCCTGATGCCTGGGCATTAAAGGGATAGAATAGTTTGCAGGGGATATTGTACTGCACATGCAAAGTTTCACATCAAAAATGATGGAAACACCGAACAAGGTTTTGGGATCTGAAGCCCACATCACTTCATTTTGAAAATATATTCTCAGCCACGTGTGGCAGCAGTGTAAGAGTATGGGGCGTGTGTGTGTGCAATCCTAGCTTAAGTTCAGCCAGTCCTAAAATAAACACAGGGCAAAAAAAATCCGATTTACACTGCATTGGGTTTAGGATGCTGTGCAATATGAATTAAAGTAGAAGACATCTGCTTGCAGCAGTGTGCGTGCTCTGCTTCATCTCCCGTGGCTGTGCAGTATCATTTTTTAAATCTGCTGCAGATTAAACTATATATATTTAGCACGCTGTGTTCTGAGGTGAAATAGAATAAATGCAAAGAGGAAATCCTTGATGCTTTTTGGCAATATTAGGTAATTTTGGCAGTATGAGCTAATATCAGAGACACCAGTTACTAGTTTGAAGACCTCGCTGTGATTTCCTCAAGGTGGGCTTTTGTTGAAAGTTTCGCTTCTGTTTTTGACGCTGTCAGACTTTCTTTTGTAACAGGTGATGTCATCGTGGACATAAATGGCAGCTGTGTCCTTGGCCATACCCATGCAGATGTTGTCCAGATGTTTCAGCTCATTCCTGTCAACCAGTATGTGAACATGACTCTGTGTCGTGGGTACCCTCTCCCTGACGACAACGAGGACCCCGTGGTGGATATCGTGACAGCCACGCCCATCATTAACGGCCCGCCGGTGGCCAAGGGAGATGCTCCCATGTCCAGCCAAGATTTAGCAGCTGGAACAGTTGTGTTGGACCAGAGTGGGAAAATGTTGGTCAACGGTCGCCTGAACGGCCCTTCCATGGATTCAGCAGAGCAGAGGGTGTCCTTTGCCTCCTCAGCAGGCTCTCCACAGGAGCTGGTCACCATTCCTCTGGTCAAAGGGCCTAAAGGCTTTGGGTTTGCTATTGCAGACAGTCCCACAGGCCAGAAGGTGAAGATGATTTTGGACAGCCAGTGGTGCCAAGGCCTGCAGAAAGGGGATGTCATCAAGGAGATTTGCCATCAGAATGTGCAGGGCTTGACCCACTTGCAGGTGGTGGAGGTGCTCAAACAGTTTCCAGTAGGAGCAGAGGTGCCCCTGCTCATCTTAAGAGGAGGTACAGACAAATTTACAGTTGTCATGTTGGTTATAAGCTTTTTTAAGTCCCTTTTTAGTGTGATGTCTAAATTGTGTACAGTCTTGACAGCTAAGCAGCAGCTCATTATATCTCTGAGCCATTATGTTCTAGGTTTAATTTATGCCCCTGACTATTTAGGGTGAGAGCGTGCTTCTAGGGTTTTGTTTGGGGTTTCAGTTAGGTTTTTCTTCTTTTTTTTTTCCCCTCAAAACTTATATGGTGATATGTTTATGCACTGTCTCTTGCAAGTCTCTGGGGAGTGCTAAAGCAAACACGTGGTCTCCAGCATAATGCAAAGCATGTGATGGACTGAGTTTTGTGAGGTTCTCCAAATGAATTCCAGTAACTGTGTTTTTATTGAACAGGGGATTGCAGAAGACAGGAAGAAGCATTAGCAAAGAGGTGGGGCTGATCACTGGGAATAGCAGAAAAATTATGATTTTCATTGGCATATTCATAGCACTTCCTTGATTGTCAGCCACAGACCAGAATGCATCTTCTCCCCAAAAACTGTAGTAGATGGTGTGTGTCTTTCAGAGGAAGCTGAATGGGTTATGAAGCAGCTCGTGGCTCCTCAGTGACCCTTCAGGCTTTTTTGTAACCCTGACTTCAGCCACTGGCATTTGCAAAAATCTCCAGATCTTTTTCTGTATAAATATTACTATTCCTTGATCAACTAAGGAAATACTTATATTTCTTGGTGGGAATTGAAATTCCTTCAGAAAAATCCATAAGTCTCCATATCCCATGCACTGAGGGGTGATTCAGTTGACCAGTTTGTAGCAAAAAGTGAAATACATATTTTTCATTGTTGTACCTCTTTCAATTCTAATTGAGACTTCTCTAAAGTGATGGTTTTGGTCACTTTGCCATTTAAAAGCAGAGTGAATCAGCCCCTACTATTTCCACCCCAGGAGCAGCTGATTATATTGCTGTACTGTTGAAACTTTTTGTAATCTGCTATTAAAATTGCTTTCTCTTTTCTTCAGGTCCACCCTCACCTACTAAAGCTGCCAAAGGGGTGAGTATTGCCAATGTATTTAACCTGGTTTCTGACCTGCTTTGTAATCTCATTTCCTCTGGATTTTAGTCCCTGTGATAACCTGCAAGACAGTTTAGCAAAACCACATCTACTTGGTAGCCATAAATTCTTTGTCTGAGTAGCTGCTGTCAGAGTACCTATTAAAAGGGAAACAAAATCCAGTATCTGGTTTTTTTGTTCCTAATTATTAAAGTGAAATGGGATTTCTAAAGGAAGTTTATGTTACTTTGGTTCTTCTCAGTCCTGCCATAGAATTAATGGACTGGTGAGTGCTCCCTCCTGGAAATGCTTACCTTTGGATCCATATTTTCAGCAAGTCTCTGTGGAGCTGTACATTCCTAGCTCAATACTCATTACTCTTGGAAGTTTGATCTGTTGGGGCATCTTTAATATATATTAGCTCAGCAAAGAGTCCTTGGTCTTCATAAAACAACCTCTGATTGAATAATGTGCTATTAATGCTTATGTTTGTCGTGAAGGTTTCTTCAGATACTTCTTTAAAAATGCTTCTTGTACAGAACAAATCAGGGCAATTTAGGAAAATCCCATTACCAGAACAACGATGTAGCTTCTCTTTCTGTCTTTATCCTGCTGTTTGAGTGCAACCTCAGTTGTATCCCTGCAGTGGGATGACACAAGCACACACGTTCAGCACTCTGAGAGCAGACTGTGCTCAATAAGTTCTTCAGATTCTGTTCCTTGCAAGCGTCCAGCTGCCCACACTGAATAAATCAGAGCAGAAATCCCTGCAGTTGGAGGGCACAGGCCCTGTCAGCGTGGATTTCATGGCAATGTGCTAAAAATAGTCTGGAGTTGGGGACTGACGTTCTATTCCAGCACATGCAGGAGCAACAGCCCACAGAGTGCTCGATGCTCAGTGGCATTAAGCAGCGTGGCAAAATAATTCACTTAAAAAGGGCAAGTTGTTGTGTTTATAAACATACAAGAAGTGTCAAACTGCTGAATGGCTCTGGGCAGTTTCTTCTGCTCTTGGTGAAAGGGCAGATCTGCCTCTGTTCTGCTCCTGCTGTGGTTCAGCATGCACTGCCACGTGCCAGTTTTCCAGGTTGGGTTTCAGTCCAGGAGAAGTATTTAGAGTTACTTTAGTGTATAATTGATTGGGAATTTAGGTGAGAGACCACAAGGATGTTTGGTGTCCTTTCCTCACGAACAGGAGTGTTGCAGCTGTCAGACCATGAAAAGGCAAACAGTGAGTTGTTAATGCCTCACACTACCCAAGTGTGTCCTCCTGTCCTGTATGAGTATTGCTCCAGCAAACAGCTCGTGCTGGGAGCACCTCTGCTGCTTGTGGGGAGGAGCTTGGCAGAGGGCAGGAGGCAGTGCCTGTGGGGCAGAGTGTGCCCGTGGTGCTGGACTGGGGTGTCTTCTCCAAACATGACCAGTCCTTTATGCCCCACTTCATGCCATGTGTTGGTAACCAACAGCATCTGCCCAGCTTCACTCCTCTCTGAGCATCAGTCCCTTCAAATCCTTTCCAGACCCAATCTCCAGCAGAAATTCATGTACCAGTGAGGAAGACTTCAATACTCTCATTTTCCAGACACATCCACTGGAAAAGTTGTAATTTTGTTCCCTTATTCCTGTGTTTTTCTTCTCCGTGGTGTTCATTGTCTTTGCACCCACGAGTGTAGTCATGCCTTTATTTTACATGGATCTTGTGTCTGTGGGCTGTTCCAGAAGGACAAGCAGGACAGTTCAGGGAGTTTGGAAGCTGTCAGTGATTCCATCCCACAGCCAATGCCCTTCCCACCCTCTGCTGTGCGACCAGGCTCTCCTAAACTGGACCCTTCCGAAGTCTACCTGAAGTCTAAGACAATTTATGAGGACAAACGTAAGTACATCATCTTCAACTTGAAAATACTCAATTGTGAAGGAATTTTTTCTTTTGTTGTATGTGGGGTAAATCTACTGAGCCTTTGTTGCTGAGTCTGTTAACCTGCTGTAGATAAAACATTTCAAATAATGCATAATTCAAACATCAGTTAGAAAGAAAAGATAAAATACGTTTCAACCGTGTTTTCAAGAAAACAGTTAATTGCAGAAATAATCTCAAGGATGGTTCTGAAGTAAACTGGAGCAGACCTGCTCATTTCAGAGTTTATAGAAGTAGCTCTAAGTTTGCAGGTCTACTGCAAAAATGTAGTTGTGATTTCTGCTTTGAAAATTAATTACAGCATTTTGGAAAGAGAATATCACTGTATTTCTTGTTACTGTGTTTTGTCACGAGGAGACTCAAGAGTGTACCACCAAAGCATAATCCTTCAATAATCCAAGATAACTCCTGACATGTTTTGAAATACTGGTTTTTTCCTTAGCTCCAAACACAAGAGATTTAGATGTTTTCCTGAGAAAACAAGAGTCGGGCTTTGGTTTCCGGGTGCTCGGAGGGGACGGACCGGATCAGCCTGTAAGTGAAACTGCTCCCAGTCGCCTCACACTGTTGCTGTTGGAATGATCCTACTCTGGCATCCTCATTTCCCATCATCCCATCCAGCCACTTCAGTGATGGCAACATTGCTCAATTCACTACCTGCCTTTCAGAGATCAGGAATTGGTCCAGATTACCTTTATTACCCCGTCTTTGTGGACTTGAGTCTCCAAAGTTGTGCCCTTCCCACTACTGAGCCCGTCCTTGGCTGCAGTTTTTTGTCAGGCTGAGGACACTGGTGGTGTTTCTACAGCTGCTGCTGTGTCTTGGAGCCCTCAGAAGGGCCGTGCTGGTGCCTCTGGCCATTGCCACCTGATCCCAGAGGTGGCCTTGGCACAGGATGTGCCTGAATTCAGTGATTGGTGTGCTGTGCACAGCAGCTCATCCTGGGAAGCAGCTGAGTAGAAGGAAGCAGTTGCTCCTCCTGTCCAAATTTCATTAGGCTGTTCCTTTCCTTGCAGTGAAACAAGGTTTGAGATGGTGTCACACCCCTTTATGCCCTGCTTCTCCCACTGGATTTTTAAAGGTGCACTGAGTTGGAGGCAGCTGGGCAAATGCCAGCGCAGATACCCCTGGACAGTCTGTTCTCCAAGGGCAGGTTTCAGGAGACTTCCCTCTATTTTCAAATGTGCATGAATTTCTCTCTGGGAAGAAGCACTTAGACTTGTACTGTATATCAGGGACCTTTCTTTAAGCTGTTAAGTGGAGAGAAAAAACTCTTGGAATGGATCTGCATAGATTGTTTTCTGATTACAGTGAAGGAATTCAGTTTTTCCATTCCAGCTGTGATCCAGTGCTAGCCTTTTTTTTTTCCTTCCCACCCCACTAACATGTATTTAAAGTAAGGAGCAACCAGAGAATGTTACTTCTGTTGCACTTTATAGCATTTGTGGTGTTTGGTTTCCATAACAGCCATAGCTGTTACGAAGTGTAGAACTGATATCTTGAGTGCTGTGTACTGATGAGCTGCCCACCATTGCTTAACCTCCAACAGTACTAGCTGTAATTATCTTTAATCTTCCATTTAATCTGAAAGTGATTCTAGCATGTGAAATAGAGTGTGGTGTTCTTATCTGTGTTACGTTTAGCAGCAGTTTTTGAGGTGAGGGTAGGCAGAACTGATAGTGTTTGAATTCATCTAATCACCAAAAGATGAGCACTGAAGCAACTTGAAGTGTGGAACTGTCTAAGCAACTTTTCAGAAATGAATTTGAGTCCTTTCAGAAGCTTTTTTTTTCTTCCACAATCATTCTGGCTCAGTCTTGAGGTAAAAAAAAGTAAAGTAGAATGAATGGCAGAGGCTTTTGTGTTGTTAATGTCTGGGAAATCATATATATAATAAGTACATGGTGTGTGTGCTCATTTCAGAAGTAGAGCTTTTTAATAAACATGCTCAAGATAGCAGAATTGACAAAAATATGGATTAAAGATTTTTGAAGTATTTACTGAATGCTTTGAGACCCCAGATTGTCTCCACTGGGTCATCTTGTGCAGAGTCCACTTGCTGGCTGTGTTCCTGCTAGAGCTGGACAGTGAGATAATCTTTAACAGAGTCTTCCCAAAAGACCTCATCTGCCCAGATTCACCTGGATTCCGACCAGTGTGTGTTCTGATGAACTCGTGTTCCCTTTCAAACCCCTGGACTGTGCTCACAGATTTATATCGGAGCCATAATCCCGCTGGGAGCAGCGGAGAAGGACGGGAGGCTGCGCGCAGCGGACGAGCTGATGTGCATCGATGGAGTCCCTGTGAAAGGGAAGTCCCACAAGCAAGTTCTGGATTTAATGACCAGCGCTGCACGGAACGGGCAGGTGCTGCTCACTGTCAGGAGGAAGATCTTCTTCAGTGGTAGGTGTCTGCCTGCCCAGAAAGAACACTTAGGGCTTGTAATCAAATCCACTGAAGCTGCTCTGGAACTTAATTACTGCGCTGGGGCTGAGCAGCCTGAGATTGAGGAGGGTCAGCTATGACTCTTAAATGGAGAAAATCAGAATTCTATAAGCTTGGGCTCTGTTGCTTGCTAACTTGCACTGCTTGCACAGGTAAGGCTCTGAAAATTATGATGCAGGGGTGACTTCTTCAAACCTTTTTGCAGGTAGCAGTTAGAACAGCCATTAGTGCTTGGAAAGCACGTAATTGCACAGTCTCTTTTCATCCTGGAATGGTTTGGGTTGGAAGGCACCTTAAAGCTCCTTTTGTCCCATGCCCTGCCATGGGCAGGGGCACCTTCCACACGCTGTATTCTCGAGTCTTTTGGCATCAGAGTGTAGCAAGATTGACTGTATTCAAATGAGAGCTGTTCCAGGGCAGCATCTTGAGATTCTGCAGTTTTTAGTCAGTGTCCAGATCAACAGTTTAGAGAAGATTAGTCCGTGACTCCATGAGTGACAAAGCTGGGATGGGATTTAGAGCTGACAAGGGTCCCCTTCCCTGATTAGCAACTGCTGTTGCCACCTCAGGCTGGCCCTGACACCAAGCTACACGGTTGTGCTGAAGTTGCTGGGTGTGGTTTGTTCCTTATTTATTGTTTGTCCGTTCCCTGCAAGGGGAAAAGCAGGCAGAGGAGGAGGAGCCCCAGCCTGTGCTGTCACAGAACGGCTCTCCCCGGCTGAACCGCGGCGACTTCGCCACCCAGCCGTGCCCGGAGGTCTACGACGTCCGTCTGCAGCGAAAGGAGAACGAAGGGTTTGGCTTTGTCATCCTCACCTCCAAGAACAAACCTCCTCCTGGGGGTAAGTGCCGTGTCCTGGTGGCTCTGCCCCTGCCTGGCCTCGTTGGGGCTTCTCCAGGGATATCTGCTCCTGTGCAGGGCTGGTGTTCCCCTCACGGTCACCTTCACTCGCACTGGCACAGCCCAGCCAGCTGAGTCTTGGTCTGTCTTGCTTGATATTTATGCTCTTTTTCACCCAACTGTGAACATGTATGTCCCACACAACCCACACCCAGGAGTGTGCACCTGCCACAGGGCAGCATTTGGGATGTAGGTATTTGTCAGGCCGTGGTGATGATGCGTTAATTCATTGGCATTTTAATGGAAGCATAGTTGCAACCTTGGCTTTATGTTACCTAATCAGGTGAAATTTCTTATTTTGGGGATCTGAGGAAGTACAGTCTACAGTATTTGGTGGAAAGCAATGGAGTTGTCACTGTCATTGAGTGTGTTTGTCTAGCAAGATCATCAAAATGAAAAAGTAGCCTGGTGTGGTGTTGCAGTTGTGAGATATGGACATGGCTCAGGCGTAGTTGTCTCTAGTTCTGCCTCTATGTTCATCTCTGGGAAAGGAACTGAAATCAGTCTTTTTTCCTTCTACTTCTCATAAACTTTCTTCTTTTCTCCATTTTGTTCTGTTCTGGAGGAGTCTGTGCAGGGCACGGTGTCACTCTGGGGTGAGCTGAGGGAACCAAGCCAGGAGAGCTGGATGAAATTTGAGACAATTATTACAAGTGTATGTTCATCTCAGAGACAAGGAAAAGGGATCAAGTCTGTGCAGAGCTGATGCAGCACCTTGCTGGTCACGCACAGGGTCCCTGCTCAGGTCCTCACCTGAGCCAGACCCTGGCAGGAGAAGTTTGATATCTTTTTAAAGTGTATTTAAGGGTTACTTTTTGATTGCAAGTAGGCAGAGTTTGCCTGTGCATCTGAATCTCTGCATTACCCTGCATGGCCATAACTCTCTCTGAGCCCACGCTGTCCTTCAGGGTTGATGCATGAGATGGAAAACTACATTTTATGTGGCAAAACCAACTGCTCCAGAGCACTCCAGGGCCCCACGTTCTTACTCATCCCTCTGCAGATGTGACCCATTTCCTTCCCATGTTTTCCCCCTCAGGCACAACACCCTGCACGTGCCAAGGCCGTGCTGTTGGGTTGGCATCTCCATGCACTCCCAGTGAAGCATTCCTCATTATTTGCAGGTTTGTCCTGTACCAGCAGTGCCACCCTTTGGAGCAGGAGAGGAGGGACGAACACTCACCTGTGCTCTGTAGAAACCAGTGACAGGACCCAAGAGAACGGCTGGAACTGTGCCAGGGGAGGGTTAGGTTGAATATTAGGAAAAGGTTCTTCCCCCAGAGGGTGGTGGGGCACTGAACAGGCTCCTCAGGGAAGTGGTCACAGGTCCAAGGCTGACAGAGCTCAAGGAGGGTTTGGACAATGCTCTTCAGGCACAGGGATTTGTCGCTGTTGAGCCGATGTCGAAACAAGAAGAGGTCGAGATCAAAATGGCAAAAGAGGCTAATTTATTTATTAAATTCAGTTTTTATATACAAAATGACCGCTCACTTGATTGGCCACAGTCATCTACCCCCTAGGGCTGATTGGATGGAACTCTGAGACTGTCTGTTTTGAAAACAATTCAGCCAAAACATGAGCTCATCTTTATATTTACAGTTTCAGAGAAAAATCTCTCATGGGAAAGCAGACTTGTGCTGTCACAGGGATTTGTTTGCATTTTGGGGTGTCCTCTGCAGTGCCAGCAGTTGATGACCCTTGTGGGTCCCTCCAATTCAGCATATTTTGTGATTCTGTGACTGACGGTTCTGCCTCTGTGTCACGCTTATCTGATGTTCCCATGGCAGGATTCTTGAGGTTGCCCTGTGCATGGCCAGGAGCTGGACTTGGATCCTCGTGCATCCCTTCCCACTCCGCACATTCCGTAATTCTGTGAACCCTCACGGTGTTGCTGTGGCTGTTGTTGTTTCCCAGTGATTCCTCACAAGATCGGGCGGGTGATCGAGGGCAGCCCGGCTGACCAGTGTGGGAAGCTGAAGGTGGGCGACCGAATCTCGGCCGTGAACAGCCAGTCCATCGTGGAGCTCTCCCACGACAGCATCGTGCAGCTCATCAAGGATGCAGGCAACGTGGTGACCCTCACCGTGGTGGCTGAGGAAGGTAAGGAACGTGCCACCACACTGTCAGAGTCGGGTATTTGTCCCAGCTGAAGTTCCTTGGATTCAATGGAATATTTGAAGATGTTTAGAAATTAAGGCGAGTGAATGTTGGAGTGTCCTGAGTTGGGTGGGACCCACAAGGATCATCAGTTCCTGGAAGCTGAATAAGTTGGAAGCTCGTGTGTTTGCTCTGGAAGAGCTGAAGGCAGGTGGGACAGAGAGAGGTGGTTGTACCCAGAAAGAAGTGAACAGTATTAACAACACAGTGAAAAGTGAGGAAATTCTCATGTGTGAGAGACAGAAAGTGCTGCAAGGTGCTGTCCAGACCTTGTATTCTTCAGCCAAGGAGAAATGACCCCTCCTCAGGGGGCTGCAGCAGCCACAGGATGATGCTTAGTGAGAAAATCTTTTCACCCCAGCTCAGGGCCCACCTCCTGCTGCTGCAGGTGCTGCCAGAGCTCTGTTCCCAATGAGTCCATTGCTGCCAGGATGCTCTGTCCCTGCTCCAAGGCCACAGGGACTCCTGATTTTCAAATCTCTACATTTAAACCCTGAGTTTTTCCTTTTTTCCGTGTTAAAACACACAAATTCCCTAATGCTGCATCCCTGCAGCAGAAACAGGCTGCAGTCCTGTCTCCCAAAGCTCCCCTTTAGGAAAGGGTCACATCCCACCACATGGACAAAAACCTTGACAGGGTTTTCCTGCAGATCTTGCACCTGCACAACCTGCTGTGCCACCTGAGCAGCAAAGTGAGTCCTGGGGACTGCACAGTCCCATCTTCAGAGGCTGTGACTTAGTGACAGCTCCCATGTAACACTGCATGCTCTGTGGTATTGCTTCTAAACAAAAATGTAAATATGTGAAATCCAGTAATTTGGAGAGAAAAGCTGTTTTCCAACCCTGTGTTTTTCTTGATTGCTGCTTACAGGTTTAATTGAACTCCCTATCATTATTTTGTCAGAAAGTTGGCTTTCTTCACCTTTTAAATCAGAAATACCTAGAGCCAGGCTGTGAATAAAGCCAGCAGATGATTCTCTAATTTCACATTCATTGCAAATATTTAACGTACCATCTCAGCCTGTAACACAGAATTTCAAAGACTTAATGTTCCTTTTTGTTAGTGCTTGAAGTAGAGAGACCTCTATAAGTTATTTTTCTATTAAGGTTTTTATTTTTATCAAATCTGATTCATACCAGTTTGAAGGGACACACTTCAAAGCAGTTGCCCAGGGTGATGTTTATAAAGCAACTGAGGTTTGAGGTGGTTGAATTAGATCTGTTTTCTCTGCAGCATTTAGTCATCGAATCCCAGACTGGTTTGGGGTTGGAAGGACCTTAAAACCCATTTCATTCCACCCCTGCCATGGGCAGGGACACCTTCCACTTGTTTTCAAAATGAGTTTTCTGAATATCACATTTCTATCCATTATTTATGCATGACCTTACCTGGACTCTGTGTAAAAACCTTTCCCACTGCCTCAGTTACAGATTTGGAGCCGAAATGTAGAGATAAAACCTGAACTTGGGGGCACTGAACAAAGAGAGGGGATAAAAACCCCTCAGTAGCAGGTGGTGAAACCAGAGTGAAGATCAGTCAGAAAAAATCCGTGGCTCAGGGGAGCTGGAGTTGGAGTGTTTCAGATGTAAAGAATTTTGTGACAACGAAGGAGAAAGAAGCAGAACCTGCTCCACTGGAGTGAGAATGTATCTCCACTTTAAAATTCCCCTTGACGTAGCTGAAGAAATGAGTTTAGCTCATAGCAGAACAAGAGTTGAGCTCACAGGGTGTAGTGGGGGAATCCAGCGTGGATGTGGGAGAGTCAGGGCTTCAGGCACCTGGGGACAGAGCTGAACCTCACAGGGCTGCTCCACACCCAGGAAAATCCAGGACGCAGCTCCAAAACCACAAAATGCCCTTTTTGCTGGAAGCTGTTGAACCTCACAAAACACAGAATTTGCTGTTCCCTGACTTTGTCCTCTGAGACTGGGAACAAAACCTCTGCCTGGTCCCCTGCCCTCCCTCCAAGCTTTCACAGACCTGTGATCTTTGCTTGCCGTGGGAATAAATGAATCCCCTTCATGCGCCAGAAGAGATTCTTTAACATTTTTCACAAAAGCAGGAGCCTGTCAGCTTTTGTCAAGTATTAGCTGGGAACACACAAGAGGAGGCTGCAGGATTTGTACAAACAGATGGCGTTTTTCTTGCCTATGCTTCTAAATTAAAAATCTGAGGATAAACCAGGAGTAAAAGTTGACATTTTGTCTCTAGGGAAAAACCTCTTTAAGGCATGTCATGGGAACAGCACCAGGCAGTTCTGTGGAGGGCTCGGGAGGTCTCACATACCTGAGAAATTCAGTTTAATATGCTTTAAATTGCCCTTCCCTTAACATGCTTGAGCACTTTTTGTGTTTTAGTGGAATTTTTTTGTTCTTAATTAAGAAATGTGGTAATGTGCTACATCTAATGGTACTGGAACATCTCTAGTTTTGGTGCTGGGAATGATTTTTTTTTTTTTTTAACCCTTTCAGGGAAAAGGAGTTATTAGTTTATACTTCAGCACAAAAGTCCATCTTGGACCACTACTTGCCATTCAGGTTCTAGCTAAGAGGCAGTTTTTGCATAGACTGTGGTTCTTTATTCTTAAGTGACAATCTCATTTTGTGTCCTGAAGGATGAGGTTTTTCCCCAGAAATGCACTGGATTTATTGTAAAGTGCACAATAATGTTATTTTCTGTGGAGGGGGAAATAACAGGAAGTTATTTTAAATGGTTTTATTAAAATGTTATTATACTTTATTTTTCACTTAGCTTTTGGGAGAAGGCAAAATACTTTAAAATTCCTCTTGATTACCTGCCAGTGAACTCCTCCCCTCAGTGTGGCTGTGGGACCAGTTCCTCACCTTTCCTGGAGCTGGGCAGTGGAAAACTCTGTTGTGCCTTAAATGATTTGGCAGTTTCCCTCTATTGATGGAAATTCAACTGCTCCTGCAGATCCTCATTCCCTTACCTTTACTGAGGGATATTTCTCAAATGGACATTGTTCTTCATCTCTTCCAAAATTTTCTGATATTGAATATCTGAACCAGTTTCATGGACCTGATCAGCCCTGACCCCCTCTGGTGTTTGTCGAGTTGGAAACAGGCTAAAACCCTTCTGTTCACGTCAGGATCCATACAACTGTGTTGGTTTTTCCTGAGGAGAAGCAGAGTTAAAGAATAAAAATAAAGAATTAAATTGGTGGGAATTTATTCCATGGAACTCATGAACTGTTCTTGGGTTCCTGTTTTGGAAAAATCCTGTCTCTGTTGTGCCCACGTGAGCTCAGCTCAGCCCAGCCTGAGGTGTCGAGGCTGCAGCTCCTTGGGAGCAGCAGCCCCAGCACTGGTGGTGACCACTGGCTGTGGATTTGTGGATTTTTGTGGATTTGTGAAGTCATGACTGTTGATTTTGTTTGGATTTCAGAGCACCGTGGTCCTCCATCAGGAACAAACTCGGCCAGGCAGAGCCCGGCCCCACAGCACCGACCACTGGGATTGGCACCCATCAACCCCGACAGGTTGGGAAAAGGGGCTGGAATGGGGGGAAAAACTTGGCCAGAGGGATTCATGTGAAGGTAACATCCCCATCCTTTCACCTTTCTGCAGGGGAGCTATAGAAGGTGAAGGTGGAAAAGAAGTTCCCAGTAGTTACCGGCTGTCCTGGCCCGAGCACAAGCACGTGGCACAGTCGGATGCTGCTTCAGGTGTTGGCAGCCGTCATTCCCAGGTACAAAAATCCATCCAGAGGGTGTGGAGACATGGGGCAAACTCATCCATCCAGGCACTCTGGTGGCATTGCCACAGAGTTCTCAAAAGCAGGACGTTAAAAACATTTCCCTGTGGGATACAGGTAGAAGAGCAGTGTGTGAAAACATTAATTAAAGTGTCTCAGAGAATGTTTCTGCTCGTGTTTCAAATGTGATTATCTGCTTAGGGTCGTTGAACACTGATTATAGTTATGAAAGAAACAGAAAATGCTTGTAATGGAGCTACTGCAGACCCTTTGGCAAAATTTCTTCAAGAATTTTTTGCTTCTCTCAGAAGGAAAGATGTTCCGAATGTTTAGACTTAGATTAAAACTGTCACCCTGAGTCAGCCCAGAGCTGGGATGAATTCAGGTTAAATACTCAAAATATAGAAATATTGAAATGTTTTTCTAGAAAAACAGAAGGTTAAATCTGCCTACAGGTCCTCATCTCTTTTTTATTTTTTTTTTCCCCTCTGAATTCCTGCACAGAATCCTGGCTGTTTCCCAGTGGAGTTGGAAAGGGGCCCTCGAGGGTTTGGATTCAGCCTCCGAGGAGGGAAGGAATACAACATGGGCTTATTCATCCTTCGTCTGGCTGAGGATGGGCCAGCAGTCAAGGATGGCAGAGTCCATGTGAGTTTGGCTTCTCTCATCAATTTGCTGATGAAGTTGATGCATTCATTTACCCAGAGTGGCAACAAACTTGGATTTTCACAAGCACAGGGTCCCAGAACAGCACCTGGGCCCCTGCCCTTCTTCCAGCCCTGTGGCCATGGGCTTTTGGATGAGAGATCCATGAACAGCTCTGGCCATCCCAAAGGAGCTTGCTGGGGTTACAGAAGCATCTCTGGCCCAGGGTGTGAGCAGCAGTTACTTGGGTGTGTTTTAGAAGCCCCAACAAGAGATTGCACAGTGGAGCAGAGAGCTGGGAGCACAATCACTGCCCAAGTCAGTTAATTTTTAAGGAATGTTTGTGTGTACCTTGTGCCTCTGCTGTTTTGTGCCATCTCTGGAGATATAAACCTGATTTTTTTCCAAATATGATGTTAAATCTTACCTTTGTGTAAGGATACTCTCAGATATTGTAGTAAAAGCAAAGTACATGGGTACAACAGAAGGAACAATGGTAGGTGAGACTCTGTGGCTGCTGCCCAGAGCTGCATTTTCAGAGGCTGGAGCACAGAGCTGAGCCAGGTGCCCATGAGATGCCATCCCTGCAGCCCTGGTGCTTCCCTGCCCCTGGCACAGGGTTCTGCCTCTCTTTGTGCTGTATTTGCAGAATGGGGCTGGCACAGATAATTTGCTGTGAGGCTTAATTGTGTGTGGAATTCTTCATATTCTTAACTTCTCTTACCCTGTTCTTCACAGTAACCAGCATTTCCCCTCACATGCTTGAGGGACAACGTGAGTGCAGAGTTCAGTGCTAATGTATTTTCTCATATTCCTCCTTCAAGTGGTGTCACACTGAGCCCCAGGGGCAAAGCAACCAAAAAATTGTTCAGCTCAGAGAAGAGGAGCCGGAGGTCAGACCCCACTGGGGTCTGCAGCTTCCTCCCAAGGGGCAGGACCTGGGGGAACAACTGGAGCTGTGTCAGGGGAGGTTTAGGTTGGATATTGGGAAAAGGTTCTTCCCCCTGAGGGTGCTCAGGCAGTGGAAGAGGCAACCAGGGAATGGTCACAACTCCAAGGCTGCCAGACCTCAAAGAGTGTTTGGATGATGTTTTCAGGCACAGGGTGGGATTGTTGGGGTGTCCTGAGCAGAGCCAGGAGTTGGACTGGGTGGTCCTTGGGGGTCCCTTCCCACCCTTGGCTCTGAGCCCCCCAGTGCTGGGATGTGCCGTGTTCCCAGACAGGCTGAGCTCCCCCAGGCTGAGGTTACTCACACTTCTCATTTCTTGTCATCTGGATGTGCTGTCACTTTCTGGCTCTGCTTTAACAGCGTGGGGAGGAGTTTCTCACCCAGCTGGTGGCAGCTGGGCTGTCCCGGTGTGTCCCTGTCCCAGGCTGCCCGTGAGGAGCCAGCAGTGACTCCTCTGGCAGAGAATCTTTAACCAAGCCCAGGAGCCTCAGTGAGCCGCTGGCGTTACACACCAGTGACATCTCTTGGCTGCTCTGTGCAGTGCCACACAGGCTCCAGCTCCCTTTTTCCCATTTCCCTTCCCAATTTCCCCTAACGGAGAACTCTTTTTGGGATGTGCTATTGCTGCCCCTGTCCAGCAGTCGGGGAGGTTGGTGTGAGCTGGAATTTCCTGCCTGGTACCTGTGAGGGCTCTGAGACCTCACCACTGATCTCTCCAACCTGACAGAACAATTCCTTTGCCCACATCAAACCTGCTGTGGGCTGTTCAGCTCTGCACCCCACAGGGTGTAGGGAAGGTGCTGAGTCCTCCCCTGGATGAGGTGACCTCGGACAGCTGTGATGTGGTTGATCCATGTGCTCCCTCCACACCACGATCCAGAAGGAAAATACATTCAAGCACATCCTGTGTGTGCCTCATCACTTGTAAATAAATAGAAGATGTGGTTAAGATCTCTGGAATCTTTTCCTGAGCACACGACCTCTGTGCACCTCTGAGCCCCCAGACCCTGGGGTCACATCCTGCTTGTCATCCATGGAATGATGGATGAACATGTTTTGATCAATTTTCCAGTAAGGGTAATTTAAAGCATTGGTTCTTCTCACACAGTTGGTTTTTTTCTTTTTTCTTCAGAAACTGGTTGGGGGGAGGAAGTATTTGATTTATTCTTAAATTATCTAAGCTGCATGAGTAAATAGAAGATGTGGTTAAAATCTCTGGAATCTTCTCCTGAGCCTCTGTGCACCTCTGAACCCCCAGACCCTGGGGTCACATCCTGCTTGTCATCCATGGGAATGGTTCCCTAATGCCCACTGGATTTTAGCACAAGAAGGAAAACAGAAGCATCTGCCTCTATTATTTTTTCTTTCTAAATTAAAAACCAGTTCACAGTGTCCAAGATTCCCAAAGACTGACCTGCTGCTCTGCTTTCCTCAGGTTGGTGACCAGATTGTGGAAATTAATGGGGAACCCACCCAAGGAATCACTCACACACGAGCCATTGAGCTGATTCAGGCTGGAGGAAATAAAGTTCTGCTGCTGCTGAGACCAGGGACTGGATTGATACCAGATCACAGTACGTTGTCTCGGGGGCTGTTTGGTGTTGAGGGTCCAAGGCAGGGAAGTAAAATGGGATAAGGAGATTCTGCTGCTTGCTCACTGCAGTAGTTGGCAGTTGCCTTTGTGACAGCTGTGCATTTATTATTGAATTAAATTAAAAATTAAAATATAAAAATTGAAAATGAAAATATCTATTTTCAAATACGAGGAATATTTGGGGTAAAATCAACCCATTACAAGTATGTAGGGGTATTGCACAATCTGAAATTATTCCATATTTCTAGTTAGTTTCTCAGCTCTGTCCAAGCTAATCAAGTTTTTCTATAAAAACATGCTGATTAACCCTGATTGCCTTTTAATTTAAATTAAAATTCTCTGTGCTACAGTATTGTTAAAATTTTGTTTCTGTACATATCTACTTCTGGTTTTAGCCTTCTAAATTATAGAATGCTTTGTTTTCCCAAAAAGCCAAAACTCCAGGAAGCAGGAAAGGGACAACTTTGCTCTCCAAAGGCATTCAGTTTGATTAAAGGTGATTTCTGCATCTACAACAGGAAAACACAGATTTGTAGGCAAAAAAAAAACCAAAAAAAAAACAGTAAAGCAAATGCTTGCAGGAGCCACAGAGTTCAGAACTGATGACTTTGGGCCTGACTCAGCCCCAAAACTGCAGATTAGAGATTTGTGGCAGTGGCAGCATGTTAAAGCAAGGAACATTTTATTTCCTAATAAGCATCTTAGTCTTTGATGCTGAACCCAAGGTGCTGATGGTTAAACTTCCTGAATTGTTGGGTCACTTCTTCTGAGGAGGAGTTTTTCAGTCACAGTGACCAACCCTGAGTTTATCCTTCCAAAATCCCAAACACACAGCTTGGACTTCCAAACACTTTGTGTGTTCAGTCACTTCCTGGAGTTCACTCAAAGGGTAAAATCTGCTCGGAACTGTCTCCATTTCTTTCCCCCTGAGAGCTGGAGAAAGGTCCTGAGCATCACTCCTGGCCCTGCTGCTCACAGGAATTCCCTGAGCTTGAGGGATAGACAGAATCAGACCAAAGGGAACCTCTGGGGCATGTCCAGAGCAGCCACTGTCCAGAGTGGGGCCTGGGGTGAGGTGGAGGAAGTGGTGGAGTGGGGCAGGGTTGATTTCCTCTTGCCTTGCTGTTAATCACACATTTCTGATTGAAATCTTGCTTGCTGTACTCTGTGATTTTTTTTTTTGGTATGTACTTCTGGGCTTTTTCTCTTCCTCCTTCAGGTTTGGCTCCTTCCAGTCTGTGTCCCTACGTGAAACCTGAGCAACATTAAGGGCTTTCAGTGCTTTTCTTGGTTTTTCCTTAAAGACTTGGTAAATCTGCATGTCTTGTTTCATCTCTGCCTATTATTAGAGTGCCAAGCTATGAGTAACCCCAACTTTTCACTGTTTCAGATTTCCTTAAGCATAACAGTTCTAGTTCATTTGGTTTTATTAAACAATGTAGGTCAGGGACTTTCTATTTTGCAATTTTGCTGTGTAGGCTCTAAAATTGTTTTGATCCAAGACTGTGTCAGTCCTGCAGGGATCCAGGATTCTGAGCACTTGATTTTTTTTTTCCCAAAATCACATCCTCAAGAGTTTTTGTAGCTTGTAGAACAATTTTGTAGGTGTAGAACACAATACAGAAATCTGGCTAAATAAAGCTTTGAGAAGATGCCACTCCATAATGTTTTCTGAATTGAACTCAGACATTTGCTGATTATTACTTGTTGGTATTTAGTAAAATCTCTCGCTGTTCACTTCCAGGTGATTGGGATAGCTACAATCCAGCTTCATCAAATGTAATATATGAAGAACAGTCACCATTATCTTCATCTTCCCATTCTGCTTCCCCATCTGAAATGTGTTATTTAGCAGTATCAGGAGAAGCTTTAACCAGAGTTCAGCTGTCTGAGGAACTGGAACGAGCAGAGAACACTGTGCCTGACACAAGAAGCACTTTAACAGAAAAGCAGTGTGAGAGGAAGCCTCAGTCTCCTTCCCAGAGAACAAAGAACAGATGGGAATGTCCCTCCAGCCCTGGGTTTGGAATCACTAAAGGCAGTTTGGAAGCAGGGACCAGAAGGGACAGATCTGCCAGTCCAGCAAAGGCAGGGGCTGCTGAGGGTCACCCTCCCATGGGATTCCACAGCCCCAGGAGAGGGGATCCTGAAAAAAACAATTTCTCACATAAATCTGACAGTTCCAGGAGTGAGAGTAAAACCACAGAAACAGGGATGAAGAACAGTGACAAAAAGGAGTATTCCAGTGGAAATCAAGGAAGCTCAGCCAGTCCCCAAAGGCACCTCAGCAAGCCAGGAAGTGCAGAAACAGCGGGAAGGATCCAAGGGAGAACATCCAGTGGTGGTAAGGTGACTGTGGAGCAGCTGAAAGGTGGGAAGGGTAAACCAGGAGTCACCAGGAAAGAGATGAAGCAGAAGACTCCAGGAAAGGCAGAAGGGTGCTCTGCAGAGCACCTCTACCCAGCGTTCGGTGGGAATCACCTTCCCTTCAGGAGCTCCAGGAGAAATGCCTCCGAGGATGATTTGTTAACCAAGTCCAGCTCTGGAGACGCAGCTTCCAGCAGATTCAAAACCTCCAGCCTTTCCAATATCCCCCTGCTTTCCATGGAGAAGCACAGGGGGTTGGAAACTCAGGAGGCTCTGAGGCTGAACAGACACCATGGAGAGAGACACGTGGAGCTGCCCCATGAAACCAAAGATGGAACTTCCCAGCCTGAGGGGAATTCTCCAGTGAGGAAAACACTGATAAGTCCCGGGCCATGGAGGGTCCCTGGTGGCTGTAAGGGCACCCCAGCAGCAGGAGTGGCTGGAAAACAGATGTGACTGACTGACACTGATTTTTAGAACATGTTTTGATCAATTTTCCAATAAGGGTAATTTAAAGCATTGGTTCTTCTCACCCAATTGTCCTTTTT
>VZTJ01006141.1:319262-340151 GCA_013397795.1 Orthonyx spaldingii | reverse complement strand
GGGTAGTGTAAAAGATTGGTTTTTCTCACCCAATTTTTCTTTTTTTTTTTTTTTTTTTTTTCTTTTTTTCCTCAGAAACTGGTTGGGGGAGGGGGGAAGTGTTTCATTTGTTCTTAAATTACCTAAGCTGCATGAAGGACCTTTTCAGATTGCTTCAGTGAAACTTTTCCATGAGCTGCTGTCCCCGTGTCCCTTTGCTGCTCCCAGTGTTGCACTGCTGCAGCTTCCCCCGAGTGTTGTGAACTCTGCACAAAGTTATTTAATGCCTCTATTGCCAATGTGGTCCTGACCCACTTCCTGCTCTTGTGCCAAGCTCTCTACTACTGTATCCAGTCCATCTAACCCTTCCCCTGTGGGTTCCAGCCACAGCCAAGGCAGGTTGGGGCTGAAGTGGGGTTCTCTCCAGAGCACGTTGCACGTTTACATCAGGAAACCCTCGTGCTGGGAACACGGGCAGAGTTGGTTTTGTCAGTTCCAGGGCAGCAAATGAGCTGCTGATGCTGCTCAGTTCTTATGCTCCCTGGAATTTTTTATACCTAACACAAAACCCTGTAGCTAAATATGGTATTGGACATAATTTTGCAATTTTTCTTTTTCTGACTCGGCAAAATCGCTTTATTTCCGTGATTCACAGGGATTTGGGTTGCAAACATCTGTGAGGGGAAAGAAAACTCTGGGTTCTGTTCAGTAACACAATTCCTTTGGTTTCACTCGTGGCACCACGACATCCTCAGCCTGGGTGTGGAGCTGAGACTGAAGTCCCACCCTTAATTATTTAATGCCAGTTAGGAATTGGGGTTTTTCCCTCTGTAGAGTTAAGAACTGACCGTAGGATGGACTCAGCTGCCAGAGCAGCTTTTCCAGTGAAGTTCTTGCCCTGTGTATTTTAGAACTCTCCCCTGTCTACTACGAATGTTTGATCAAGGAGTGTTGGTGACAAACAGGGCACAGGAGACTCACCATCTGTGGTTTGGGGGGGTGGCAGAGATACTTTTAAGAGGGATGTGACCACCAGAACCTGCTGACACATCAGTCCCACGGCTGCAAGAACAACAGAAACTGAAGGGGTTTATTTTATTCCGTTTTTGTGATTGTTTCCTGGCATCTGAGATCTTTAATGACTGCAGAAAAGTGGTAAAAGGAGGCCCTTGGTCCAGTTTCCAGGAGAAAGAAGAGTAAATGACTGAGCTTTACTCAAAATGCAGACTAATAGGATTTACTCTTTGCAAGTGAGTATCTCGTTCTGGCTTTGGAACATTAAATGTTTTTAAAGGCTAACAAAGCACAGTGAGGCAGTTCTGAGTGGAATTCTTCACAAGTAGAGCTGACTGCTCAAAGAGCTTTTCAACAAAGACTTTGGGAATTCAAAAGGCTGATGTTTAGCTCTGAACTGTGCTCAGCTGCTCAGCACCGGGTGAGCCACTGAGGTTTGCTGTGTAGCATAACACATACAAATCCTCCCTGGGTGGAATATGACTGTGAAATATTTAATACTCTGAAGTAGCCTGTGTAGATATTACCCTGTGTTCTTCCCCCGAGGTTGGTTTATGTTGAGCTGTGTGCACTTAGCCTGACCACTGAGTACAGTGACAAGTCCAGTCCTTTAATTCCAGACGAATTAGCACCACTGAAATGATTTCCCTGCCATCAACTCCCTTCTATTTTTCTCTATGTTAATGTGACTGGTTAATGTCCTCCCTGTGTGTGATTTCTCCCTCCCCAGACCTTTATCTGTACTTCCTGTATCAGACTTAGCCATGTGGCCTTGGAATGCTACGCAATGTATGGATGTGCTGGGTGTAAATGTTTATATATTGTACAGCACCTTTATACAGATTTCTGAGGTTCTGACTAGAGAGAGACCTGTAAATCGCTCATTATTTTTTATATAGATATTAAAAACAAACTCTGGTTCACGGCCTGTTGGTTCTGCACTGTCTAAACCAGGTTCTTGGTTGGCTTTCGGGGGTGTGACCCAGGTTTTACCCACAAACATGCTGCTCTCCTGGAAAACAAATGCAGTTTATTATTGGAAGTCCTTGATCCCCTGTTCAAATAACAGATGTTCGACAAAGATGGTATAAAAGTCATTGAGTCCTGTAGAAACCATTGATCATGGTGAAGTACTTGTACATGTTGGTATACAAAATTTACATCTCACATTTCCTTGTAAAGAAAGTAGCTGTAAACAACTTGGTTCCAGCTGCAGCTCTTGTATGGCTTTAGTGTTTGATGTCCCACACCAGCTCCTGCTGGTTCAGTGCCAGCTGCCAGGATTTGGCCCCATCAATCCAGTTTTTCTGTGCATGCCATGGGATGACATATCTGATGAGGCCAGTGAATTCTGGATATTGCAGAATGGTAAAGCAGAAGGAAAACTTCTGATACACACACTGAGAATCTGTTTAAAAATGGTAATCAGCTGCCACTTTACCATCAGTTTTTTTCTTTCTGCCCACACTGCTGCTTCTTTTCTCTGGTGTCTGGTGGAGATGCCCAGGGCTGATGTTCTGCCAGTTCATGGCTTAGTTTTCTGTACCTGCAAAGAGACAGAGAGTGAGTTGGTGCCTAACAGCCTTAGGTCCAAATGTTCTTCATGTGTAGGTCAGACTCAGTGTCCCTCGGCCATCCTGCTCTGCTCAGCGAGCTCCCGTTTCAGGATGAGCCACGGGAGGACTGGGATAAAGGGAAGGAACCCTGGATTCTCACAGCTTGACCTGAAGGGAACTGAGACTGAAGTGAGCCCTGTCCTTCCCCCCAAAACAGGCTCAGGGAGGTGGGGACTCACCCAGCACCTTCTGCTCTCTGAACTTCCCCTGCAACCCCAGACCTCTCTGCTCGGGCAGCAGGAATTTGGCCGCGGTACAGAAGTGGCCCCAGAGCTGTTCCTGTTGGTCTGTTCGTTTACTCTTGATACTGAATTCTAGCAGCCTGCTGATAACTCCCGAGAGAGCATCCCCACAGCCCCTTCACTGCGGGAGTCCCGCCTCAGCTCCGGCTCCCTCATCCCCACAGCCCCGCACTCCCGGGGTCTCCCACCTGCAGCTCCCGCTCTCCCATCCCCGCAGCCCCTTGCGGGTCCCACCTGCAGCTCCCGCTCCCCCCTCACCGCAGCTCCCGCTCCCACAGCCCCGCGCTCCCGGCAGCGCAGCTCCCGCTCCCCCCTCCCCACAGCCCCGCACTCCCCACGGCCCCGGCGCCGCGCCCCGGAGTTCCCGCGGGGCTCCTGCCAGGGCAGGCCGGGGCGGTGCGTCCGGGACAGAGCCGGCCCCGCCGCCACCCGCGCAGCTCCCGCCCGTGTCGCCGCACGGGGAATGTCGCGGGAAACGGCGCCGACAGCGGCACGGAGAGTCCCGGTCGGTGTCAGGCAGTCGAGTAGACGCCTCTCCCAGGAGCGAGGGGCCCCCCCGGGGCGCCATTTCTGTCGCGGCACAGGCGATATGACGTCACGTGATCGCGCGACCCCCGCCATCTTGGGTGCTGGCAGAAGCAGCGCCCGGTTAATCCGCCATCTTTGTTGTGGTATCACGTGAGTCCCGCCCGTCTTCGCCATCTTGGGTGCTGGCAGAAGCCGCTTCCGGCCGAGCCGCCATCTTTGGTGTGGCGCTCCGGAAGGACCCCGTGCCTTAGGTGTCTGTTCGGCTGCCTGAACCCGACTGCAGCTTGTACAGTGGGCGCCGTTCCAGTTGTGCAGTTCTCCATTCCCGGTTAACGTTAACTCTTGCCAGATGACTTTTACCGGGTTAAATTCCAGTCAGTCTGTACCAAAAAACATTTGCCAAGGTAAAATCATTCAGGAATGACCTCGGCAGAAAAGCCCCTGTGAAGAAAAGCAGAAGGAAAATAGTTGTGAGCAGAAACACGAAGGAAGTGCTGCTGGCTGCCGCTGGCCTGGTTTTGCAGGCAGGTTTTATATTGAATTTAAAGGCAGTTTTCTTGTAAAAGGAAGGAGAAGGACGTGTCTTTACAAACAAACTGTGGTTGTAGATAAAGCCAGATATTGATAGGTGAAAGCAGCAGTGGAGGAACCATAAATTCCAGAGGAATTTCACTCATTGACACAGATTGTTGTGTACCCAAGGGCGTGCTAAATTCCCCGACTTAGAGAAAAAGAACAGAGATACAAAGAAAAAGGGGGTCTGTAGTAGGAGATTTGGGAAGTCTGTACCTCCTAAGTGCCTCAGCAAGGGGGAAAGGGAGACGGAAATGCAGCCAGGAAATTAGGATAAAAAGGAGGCTGTGTTCTCCAGCAATTTGAGAGACCCCATGGGAAATGCCCACGACTTCTCCTTTTATTCGAATAAAGTTGCAGTTACTATATGTCTCCTTTTTGGACATAAGCCTCTGACATTGTGGATTAACATTCCTGACACTTGCCTCTGGGGAGTAGCATCTGCATCCTCCTGGAAGGAGGAAGTGTGGAGAAAGTGGCAAGTGGGAGGAAGGACCATTTTTAAATCTGCCTTTGGATTCCAGTTCCTTGTGGTGGGTCTGTGCTGCCCAAAGAACAAAGGAAGTAAATCCTGGGGTACCTGTTTGTTCATCTGTTGAGCTTGAAAGAGACACACTGGATATGAAATTCCAGGGAAGCCGCTCTTGCTGGAGTGAGAAGCAGTGGAAGCTGCTCACTATCTGCCCATTCCCCATCTTTACCTCAGTCCTCTGGAGTTCCAGGTCACCAGTCATCACCTCTGCTTTTCCAACACCTTTGCTGAAGGGTTTCTAAGTGTGGCAGTGGGCTTTGCTGCAACCGGAATTTATTTCTGTTTCAGGAAGGATCTCATCATACAGTCTGTGATTTAACAGCTCCCATGCCAGGTTAACTGTAGTGGAAGAAGGCAAATGAAGGCAGGAGACTCAACTAGGATGCCACAGACCCTGCCAATCACAGGTTACAAAATCACAAACCCTCAGGTTACAAAAATACCAAACCCCCAGCCTACAAAAATACTAAAAACTCAGCCTAGAAGAATACCAAAAAGCCCCAGCCTACAAAAAACTGGGTTCCAAAATACCAGAATAACCTAGTTTCAAAATAATAGAAAACCAAATTTCAAAACAGCAAAGAAAACAAGGTTTCAAAATCGTCGTTTTAAAATACCAAAATACCAAACTGCAAAACACTAAAGTAACCCAGTTTCAAAATACCAGAGTAACAAGTTCAGAAATACCAAAATAGCCAAATTTCAAAAACAAGAATACCAAGTTCAAAAATACCAAAATAATTCCATTTCAAAATACCAGAGTGTCAAGTTCCAAAATACCAAAATGACCCGATTTCAAAATATCAAACTGCAAAATAGTACTTTTCAGATTTCTTATATGGGCAGGATTCCCAAACCCAAAAGAATGCAATATTGTCCAAATGGGCGGGGTTAGGGATAGCGTTAGGGTTACTGTGAGGGTTGGGCTAGGGTGGGGGTTGGGGTTAGGGTTCTTCAGGGCCTGTTGAGACCTTTTTTTAGGATATGTAGGTGTTTTAGGGGGTTTTCCGCCCTTTCTAGGCTGGTGGCTGCAGGTGAGGTGCTGTCCCTAAAATCGCGCCGTGTGGGATTTGTCCCAGCCCCAATCCGCCAGACCCTTGGCCCTGGCTGCCCGCGGAGTGCCGGGCACGCCCTCCGAACAGTGGTGGGTGGGATGCACCCACTGACCCGGAGGATTCCACTGGCAGATTCCAGCAGAGCTGGCTTTGTGTGGATTTCCAGGAGGCAGAGTTCCTCAGGGAAAAGCTACAGAAGCCATTCCCCATTGCCTCCGTTAGGCCTGGTTGAGCCCAGGCCTGCACTTGGGTGCAGAATCAGCTGCAGGAAGTTTATGTGACACCAAAACCTCTAAGATTTCTCTGCTACCAGCTAGAGAGGAAGAGGAGCCAGGTGCATTGACCTCACCACAGGCTGGGGGGGACAGGGGAGTGACAAAACAAAAGCCACCAGCCTTTGGCACCAGGACAAGCCATGCTCTGGGCTCAGCCACTTCCCCAAAAGCTCCCTGAGATTATCTTCATATCAATGTTGTAACAAAACATGGGGAGGTGTTTCCGCTTGAGGCAAGAGCCTGGCACTTCCCCCAGCTGTGTCACTGCGAGGCAGGAGGGGTCACAGGGAACCCACACTGGCACAGGACACGCTGGGCAGCCCCCAGCAATGCCCCTTCCCTGGGCCTGAGGATGGCCACGGAGCTGAGAGCGCTGCTCCTGCTGCTGCTCTGCTTCCCAGGTAAGAGAAGGGCTCGGCGTGTCCCCGGGAAAGGGACACCTTCCCCTCTTCCTGCTCCCCGGGAGCTCCTCCAGCACCATCCTGGCTCTGATCTGGGCAAACTGCTGCGGGGTTGGGAGGGAAGAGCAGCCCCAATTCCCACCACACAGCCCTGGCTCCTGCAGGCTGCCGGGATGATCCACCCTGGGAGCGCAGAGCCTCTCCCAGTCGGCCCTTCCCACCCTGCTCAGCTCCTCTGATGGCAGTCCTGGGTCAGGACAGCGTCCAGGGCACCGCCTGCCCCTCACCAGCCCTGCAGAGAGCACAAAGATTGGTTGAGCACGTGGTGGGCTGGGAATGAAGCTGCCCCCAGCACAGCCTCACAGCCAGGAGCCGCTGGCATCTCCAGGGATGTGGCACAGGGGAGCTGCAGGCTGCACACCCTGCCCTGGCTGCTTCCCTCTGCCCCTTCCCACCATCCCAAACAGACCCCCAGCCCCCGGGGTGCTGTGGTCCCCATTTGCCTGCAGGAAGGAGCAGTGACAAGGGGCTGGTTTGCTGGGACAGCTCCCAACACTGCGCCACACATGGCTTGAAGGCCCAACACCTCAAGCACCCTGTGCTTGTCCGTGGGCTTTAAACCACAGCTGCAGCCCCAGCTCAAATCTCAACACTGCCCTTCCCATTTCCAAATAGGTGAATTCAGCACAGGGAATGGATTCTGGGTTTTGGAGTTCTTCCAGCCACCAGTGTCCACAGGGGAAGGTCAGAGGCAGAGTTTCCCCGTGTCCCTCGGGAGGCTGTGGGCAGCCCTGCACCTTCACAGAAACAATGCTTGGGCATTGGAATGGGCTGCCCAGGGAGGTGGTGGAGTCACCGTCCCTGGAGGTGTTTAAGAAAAGACTGGAGGTGGCACTTAGTGCCATGGCATTGGTTGACAAGGTGGTATTAGGTCATAGGTTGGACTTGATGATCGCAAAGGTCTTTTCCAACCTAGTGGATTCTGTAATTCTGTAATAAAGACAGAACAAGAATGGGAAGGACAAATTTCTTCATCAACAAAATGGTCCATCATTTGTGATGTGCAGTTAACAGATCTCAAAGGTCTTTTCCAACCTAGTTAATTCTGTGATTGATTCTGTGATTCTGTGATTCTGGGATTCTGTGATTCTGTGATCAACTCCCCTCTCCCTCATCACCATCTGATCCTTCCAGGTCTCCAGGGTCAAACCCTTAATGCCAAGAGACGGGAAGGGGACTCTCTGTACATCCAGTGTTCTTATGCAGGACGGACATATGACTCCGACACAAAATATTGGTGTCGCTGGACAGGAGGAGCATGTCAAGAGTCATTGCAGACGTATTACGATTCCAGACGACAGTCCAGGGATGGGAAAACGACAATACAGGATGACACCACCAGGAAGGTGGTGTCCATCACCATGACTGACCTCAAGGCAGAGGACTCAGGCACATATGCCTGTGCTTACTATTCCAGAGGATATATAGCACTAATGACAATCTCACTGGATGTTTTCAAGGGTGAGTACCTGTACCCCCACCCAAAGCCAAGTCTTGTCAGGAAGCAGCATCATTCCTTCCCCTGCTCTGTTCCCCTCTCCCCCACAGCTGAGCAGCTTCCCCTGATCCCCCCAGCCCCCTCCCCAGCCTCACTCCCTGCTCTCCCTCCCACACAGGGAGACCTGGCTGGTCCTGCTGGCTCCCGGCTCCGTGTCCTGCTGAGGGACTCTCCTGAGGGAGTTGCCCGAGGGCATGGTCTGTCCCAGGTGTCCAGGGAGGTGGCTGACAGCCTTTGGTGTTTCACAGAGCTGCTCAGGTGGGAGTTGGACACTGTGTCAGTGCAGTGCCCACCCCCCTCCTGGGTTTCCAGCGTGACCTGGTGCCGAAGGGAAGGGCAGACTCGGTGCACAGATCTGTTGGAGACACGAACCCCTGCAACACGGAGTAGAGCGAGTAAATCTCAGCAAGCACGGATTGAGCTTGTTGCTGAGCAAGGGATTCTCACCGCCACCATGAAGAAGCTGCAGACCTCGGACACTGGTGTGTACTGGTGTGCACTGGGGCCTTATCGCACACGGATAATGGAGGTCGTGCTCTCTGTGTTCACGAGTGAGTACCTGCCATGCTCTGTGTCCAAGAGAGTTCCTGCTGCACTCAGTGTCCAAGGGTGGGTTCCTGCTGCCCTCTCAGTGTCCAAGGGTGGGTTCCTGCTGCACTCAGTGTCCAAGGGTGGGTTCCTGCTGCCCTCTCAGTGTCCATAAGCGGGTTCCTGCTGTACTCTCAGTGTCCATGAGTGGGTTCCTGCTGCACTCTCAGTGTCCATGAGTGGGTTCCTACTGCACTCTCACTGCCCAAGAGTGAGCCCCTCCTGGCAGCCAGCTGTGGATGTGGGCAGGTCTCAGCCCAGGTGACACACGGCTCTCCCCCTGCCCATCCCTCTGGCACACACAGTGCCAGCTGATCCCTGGCACTTCATGCTCTGTCTGCTCCCAGCAGAGACTCAGGGGAGGCTCCCAGGTGGGGCTGCTCATCCCAACTGCTTCCCACAGGGCCAGACCAGTGGCTCCAGCACTGGTTCCCACTGGGAGCTGCTGGGAACATCCCCCATGCCAGACACTGCTCTTGATCTGACCCTGCAGCCTCCAACCCTCCCAGTCCCTATGGGCTGAGTGTCCCACCCTGGGGGAACCAGAGGAGGGGGACAGGACCCCCAGATTTATGACACCTCTGCATGAGGAATCTGAGTCCAATCCCCTTCTGCTCCACGTGTGTGGAGGTGGATGCAGCTCCCGGGTATTCCAGTGCTGGGGAGGGGGTGCTGCTGTGGGATCCCACTCTGGGGTCTCACCACAGAACCTGGATGTTTTCCAGGGACCCAGCAATACATAGCCAAGGAGTCAGGCAACATCTCTGTCCAGTGTCACTACAAGATCGCAGACTACAGCACTGTGAGCAAAGCCTGGTGCAAAAAGGAAGCGGGCAAACCGTGCAACGTGCTGGTCACCACCAGCTCAGAGCCCCCAGGGGGACACGGCACGGCTCGGGAGGGCAGTGTCAGGATCCAGGACGACACCCAGCAGGGCACTGTCACCATCACCATGGAGCAGCTGCAGGCACAGGACTCGGGCGTGTACTGGTGCGTGCTGCACGAGCCCTCGGGTCTGTCCCGCATGGAGGAGGTCACGCTCCGCGTCTCCAAGGGTGGGTATGGATCTGTTGGGACACCTTTGTAGATTCCAGACTCCTTTCCCTGCCACCTTGCCTGTGTTTGCCTGCCCAAACCCTACAGCTTTGGACCTTCTCGTGGCCACCACCCTGTGGAATAGCAGCAGGGATGGGAGCAGATCCACTTCGGTGCTGTGCTGCTCCTCCTTAGCCTGGGAGCAGCTTCAGCTGTCCCGAGAGGGGTTTCTGTCACTCATTCTCTGATACCAGTTCTTTCTAGTGGCTTTAGAGTAACTCATTCCTTGGCTTTCAAAGACTTCCCCTTGGGCTGTCAAGGGAACAACTTTAGACTCGGATTTTACAGATCTGTGACTTCTGGTTTCTCTTTCAGACGATGTTTTAACGGTAAGGGAAGGCACTGAGGCCCCTGGTTGTGGCAGAGCAGCTCCAAGCTGCAACCTGGCTCTCACAGGACTAAAGGGACAGGCAGTGCAGCAATGGGAGGGGACATTGGGATGCTCTGGATAAACTCATGGGATCAGGGCCCTGGGCACGGGAACAGCAGTGGCAGAGTTTTCACTGCTGAGCGCAGAGCAGCCCCGTAGTGACCATTCCTCTCCTCATGTCTGTGATTGCAGCGTTGCCTCCGGGAGATACTGCAGACACTGAAAGCAAAAATCAAGAAATTATCTTGGGCAACAGCCCAGAATCCAGGTAAGGCCTAGAAAGAGGCTCTGAGCCTGAGCACACACAAGGTTTTAATGTTGTACCGCTGGGGCAGGCAGGCCCTGGGCACTCTGGTCCTGCCTGCAGAGGAGCTGGATACCATCACCAAAGGTGGCCTCTCCTCCTCCAGCTCCTGCCCTAACCCTAATTCCAAAGGAAGAGGCCTTTGGAGAGATTTTTACCAAAGAGATTGGTAAAATCATGTCACAGCCTTCTGTAGGTGCCTCTCTACTTCTTTATCCTTCTCTCTTTGGGCCCTGCACTTCACCTGAACAGAACCCCCAGATTCTGCCCCTGAGCCTCGACTTTGCTCCCTCCTGTCTGAGTATTTAACAATGGGACAGTCCTTGGCTGCTCTTTAATCCATTTACCTGTTCAATGTGAAGGATTTTTTCCCCTTTGGACATCTGCTGTCACCAATGCTACAGCAGCACCTAGGAGCACAATCATCCCTGCTCCAGAGAGCCTGGAAATGTGCTTGGAGCTTTGAACAGTGGCTTGGTTCTAAAGCCTGGAAAATGGTTTAGGGAAAGCTCAGAAGGCACAGCCAGGTAGGAAAATCAAGGTCCAGGAACCAGGGAAGGTCCCCAGTGCCTCTTATTCCCATCTGGATCAGCAGGGATTTGCCATCCTCATAGATGGAGGATCCTGGAGGATGTGCAGACCTTGCAGGAGAACCAGATCCTCCTTCCAAGGGCTTAGAACCGAGCACATAAATCCTGTCCCTGTCCCTCTTTGGTCCCTGCTTGGAGATGGGCTGTGAAACCATCCCACACTGGTAACTGCCTTCCTCTCCTCCAGCTCAAGTGAGAACACCTTCCTCATCCTGACCGTGGTGCTGCTCATCCTGCTCGTCCTGGCCCTCATTGCCTCCACAACCCTGGCTGTCAGGCACTCCAAGCTCCTGGGGAGAACAGGTATGTGGAGCTGGGATTGTGCTGAGCGGGGCCTGCCCTGCCACCACTTTGCACTCCAGGTGAGCTCATTCCCTGCGGAAGGTCGGGCTGGGAGGCCTCAAGGCAGGCTCCTCACTGCCTCCCCTCACAAATCAAACCCAGGTTCCTCCAGACCCTGCACAGGGGTGCAAACACCTTAAAGGAGGAGTAAAGTGAGGGCAAAGTGTTCCCCACGCTCAGGGCAGAGGGGTCCCACTGGCACATCCACTGCTCCCATCACTGGGCAATCCCACAGCCTTCCCAAACCTCCTCAGGCACAAAGCTTTTAATGGATTTCTCTGCATCTAAACCTTCTGATTTTGTCTCATTCCAAAGGAAACAGAGCAGCAGAGGACACCAGTGACAGACCAGAGGGCACAGCACAGGTAAGGAACATGAAACATTTCCCACATGGTGCCAACTCCCTGACCAGCAGTCTGGGAGGAGCTGTTGGACCCACCTGGTGAGGACCTTGGGGCTCAGTTTGGTTATAAACAGGAGGGAAATGGTGTTTAATGTCACCAGAGAGAGGAATGTTCCTAGCTGGAGAGAGAGAGGGGTAATTAATGCAAGGAAACTCCAGAAGGAACAAACCCAATGTAGCAAATCCTTGTAACCCCTGAGAAAGGACTCAAGGCGTAGCAAACAGGCTCAGAGCATGAGGTTGTCCCCTGTATGCAGGAGAGGTGGTGAAGAAAAGACTTTTCTGTTCCTTCACCTCTGTCATGACCAAAGGTAAATTTTGACACGGCTTCTTTGCTTCTGGGAAAATCTTGTTCTCCTGGCAGCAGCTGTGGCCTGGCACTGACTCATGCTAATGAGTGTTTTCCCTTTCTTTTCCTAGCCTGGCAGCACTGGAAGGAGGGAAAGTTCTCAGAATGACAACCAAGGGCTAGCATACATCAACCTGGACGTGCAATCCCACTCCAGCCCCGAGGATCCTGTTTACTGCAATGTGGAACCAAGTCAGGCTCCCAGGAAGCCCCAAAGTGTGGAATACGCCGTCATCGCCTTCAACCAGTCCCCAAGGAATGACTGGGAATGAAGCACGGAATCCCAAACAAGCCAGAACTGGGAGAAAGGAACTGGAATACAGATGGGAATGAGGAGTAGGAGGTGTGTGGATGGACTGAGGGAAGAGCTGAGTTCTGCTGCCGTGTGTGTGGTGCTGCCTGTGCATTTTGAGCCCTCTCTCCTCTGTCAGGGCCAAGCAGAGGTTTTGCCACACTTGTGGCAGATTGTCTTGGGTCAGACAGAGCTGTGGGAGAATTCCCAGGATCTCTTGTACATCTGCTTTTCCAATTCCATTAAAGTGCAGAGTCTTGGAGAGGCCTCATGGAGGCCTGGCCTTGTGAAAAAGAGCAGCGTGGCCATGGCTGGGCGTGGTATTCCAGCTGTGTCCTGGTGCAAACCCTGCCCCATTCCCAAGGATCCAGCTGCTGTGGCCAAGCAAACTCATTCCAGTGCTGCAGGGATCGAACTCGAGCCTTGCTGTGGTTGGGTTCATTTTTCATGGAATGGGTGGGGGATGTGAGTGCTGGATTTTAAGAAGAAGCAGAACCAACTCCTGCACTTCCCCGTCTCTGCTGGAAATGCTCCACATGACACATTTTATTCAGCAGTCATGTGGGGAGCAACATGAAATGAGTTTATGGAGCTCAGCTCCATTTCTCCAGGAGTTCTGGCTCCTGATTTCCCTGTCCCAAGCCCTGCTGGAGGTGACAGACCAAAGGGGCCTGAACCAGCCCTCATTCCCAGGCAGTCACATCCAACAGGCTTCTCTTGCCAGGGCTGCAGCAGGGAGGCTGATGGAAATTTTTTGTGATTTCCAGAGTTGGCCTGACAGAAAGAAAAAGAAAATGGTTCTGGAAATGGTTCATTCAGCCCAACATTCCCCTAAAGATTTGCTCTTGGTGCAGATACACTGGGTCAAGCAAAAAACAGTGGAGTGGAAGGGAGACATTTTCGGGGAGATACTCAAAGAGAATGCAGATTTGTGCTCACTGGAACAAGAAGGAACAAAAACTGCAATCAGGCACCTCACAGAGAATTTCTGGTCACTGTGAGGGACCATTTTCTTAACCACTAACTCGAGGAAAGGCACATTTAGGAATGGACAGACCTTCAGGCCCAGCACCACACTAGCTAAGAAGCCAGGGTCTATTTGTACTTGCAAGGAAGATCTCCAAGTAAATAAAAAACTCCAAAAATGAAGAACCAGCAGCCCACCCCCATCAGTTTGCTGGTGCTCTGGGGGGGTCTGTGAGTGCATTTCTGAGCCTCTCCAGCACTGTGGCATTGGCTGGCTCAGACTCGGTGTCCCCAGCACAGCTCCTGTGTCCTTTGTGCCACGTGCAGATCACAGGGGGGTGTTGGGCTTCTTTAAAGCACCCACAGCTTCTCCCAGAGCAGTGTCCTGCCCTGCTTGGATTTCAGACAGGGATGCTCCATGCACGGGCTCTTCTTTCTTCTGAAAACCCAGGGGATGACGTCCTTGCCCTCCTTCACCCTCAGGATGCTGCCAGAGCTACCATGAGAGCCTCCCTCTCCCTTTCGGCTTTGCAGAAATTGCCCCCATGCACAGCTCCTGTAAATCCTTTACAATGATTTATCACCATGGTGCTTGGAGTGCCAGGACAAGGGGAATGGCTTCCTACTGCCACAGGGGTATTGGAAAGGAATTCTTCCCTGTGAGGGTGGGGAGGCCCTGGCACAGGGTGCCCAGAGAAGCTGTGGCGGCCCCTGGATCCCTGGCAGTGCCCAAGGCCAGGCTGGACAGGGCTTGGAGCACCCTGGGATAGTGGAAAGTGCCCCTGCTCGTGGCAGGGAGTGGAGCTGGATGCTCTCTAAGGTCCCTCCAACCCAAACCATTCTGTGATTCCATGATTCCATGAAATCCTGCTCTGGTGGGAGCAGACACCCAGGCCTGTGGCTTCAGGCCACCACGTGGTGCTCCCTCCCAGGCTGTCCAGACTGAGCTGTGGCTGGGACTGGCCATTGCTGATGCCTGAATTTTCAGCCCACGAGAGCAATGCCCGTCCCTGGAGAATTGCTCAATGTGCAGGATGAAAAAGATGCCAAGTTCCTGTGCTCCTTCCTTCCGGCAGAGCGAGGAGGGGGAGAGGAGCTGCCCATGGGCAGAGCCGGAGTCGCTGCTCTCCAGGCTCCTCTCCTGTCCCTTCTCTGCTCAGCTCCATGGAGATGCTCCTGCACCTCACCTTGGCCTTCCTGTCAGGTAAGAACCACACGTGGCTTTGGGGTTCAGGTAAAGGGTGAAGGACTGGGGAAAACTTGGTCTCTATCTCAAGGCTCCATCCTCAGAGTTTTCCCTTTTCCCTTTCTTTAACAAAGGGTCAGTGGTGATCCCAGTGTTCCCAGATTTCCTCACAGGGATTCTTTTGAGTCAGAACAGGAAACACTGATGAGAGAAGTCCTGTGTGCAATGTGAAATTGCAAAATCCTGGGTGTTTGCGTTTGCAAATGGGATTTACATAGATGCAAATGACCCCAGGCAGGGCTCGGGGAGGGGGGAGGGAAATAAAACCCAGTGAAGGGCACAGCTCTGAAACCCCAAGCACCTGGCTATTTCCAGCTTGGAAAGGAATGTCCATCTGAAATGAGAACCAAGGCACAGGGCCCAGCTGGGGCTCTCTGCAGCACCTTGGGGATCCCAGATCCTTGCAGCAGTGCGAAGGCAACAGACTCGGGCTGTGGGAGCACAGAAACCTGTCCCAAAAACCTGAATGAGTTTGGGAGAAGTTCACTGGACTTTTCCCAGTAGCACCCAGGAAGAGAGGAGGAACACCAATAGTTTATGATCTGTCAGCAGAATTGGTCAAAAAGAGAATGACACAACATTTTCCAGAGGGACCTCAGGGAATCTTTTAATGATTCTGTTCGAGAGATGTTCTGTGGTGCTGTGGGAATTCTGGGGCTGAAGGGGCAGAGCTGGGGGAAGGAAAGGAAAACAGGAGAAGCAGTTAAAGTGTTGTGGAGGGTTTGAACAGGACAGGACTGGATATTCCATGAGTTAAACCCTGACTGGAAAAACCAAGTGGAGAAACACATCAGGTTAAAGCCTTGTAGGTGTTGGATACTTGCAGAGCACAGATCCATTTTAGGTCTTCTTCTAGTGAAGCTGAAAGAACTGCAGATTTTTTAGTTTACAATTCACTTAGAATTGTTGAAATTATTGTAAGAATTGTTATTAAAAGGCCCAGCCAGCACAAAGCCCTCACAAGAGCCTATTTTTAAATTTACTTCTGTTTTATCATTACTTATGGCTTCACAGAAGCATTTGCCTGTGACTTTTTTTCACTAGAAATAGAGATTTCCACAAATACCACACTGCACTTCTCTCTGGAAGTATTAATAGCTCAGACTGTCCCCTCTGCCTTTGCCTGTCACAAAGAGGAATGGAAATTAGAAATAAGGAACCAAGACAATAAAAAAAAAAAAAGCCACCAAGCAGGCAAAGACCAGTTGTCAACATGGTTAAAATTAGTAAGGAATTAAAAGATATGGTGGAAGAAAGTGAAGAAAGTGTTAAACTGGATTTGGAAACCAGGAGTGGGGATTGAGAAAGAACCAGGGAGCAGGGCACTGGTTTGGAGGTGTCACTGGGACAAATCCTAGAATATCTGAGCCAAGATCTGAGCACTGGATTGGTCATGGGGGAAGTGGACAGGTGACACCCTACGGGTGACAACCCTGAGGGTGACAGCCCTATGGGTGACAACCACACAGGTGACAGCCCTACAGGTGACAGCCTTATAGGTCACAGCTCTGAGAGTGACAGCCCTACAGGTGACAGTCCTACAGGTGACACCCTACAGGTGACAGCCCTATGGGTGACAGCCCCATGAGTGATATCGCTATGAGTGACAGCCCTACAAGTGACAGCCCTACAGGTGACAGTCCTACAGGTGACAGCCCCATGGGTCACAACTGTATGCGTGACAGCCGTACAGGTGACAACCCTATGGGTGACAGTCCTACAGGTGACACCCTACAGGAGACACTCCTACAGGTGACACCCTACAAGTGACAATCCTACAGGTAACAGCCCTATGGGTGACAGCTGTATGATGACAGCCCTACAGGTGACAACCCTACAGGAGACACTCCTACAGGAGACACTCCTACAGGTGACACCCTACAAGTGACACCCTACAGGAGACACTCCTACGGGTGACGGCCCTACGGGTGACAGTCCTACAGGTGACAGCCCCATGGGTGACAGCTGCCATCACTAGAGGATGTAAATGAAGTTCAGCATCCCCACAGTGAGGGACAGACCTGGAAGAGGCTCAGCTCACCCCCTGCTCTGTCCCTCTGTCCCTCACAGCATCCTGTGCTGGAGAGAACGTCACGGTGGTGGCCGGCATGGAGGGGGACACCATTTCTGTCAACTGCTCCTACGACCCCCGGCAGTGGTGGCGGGAGAAGAGCTGGTGCAGGCAGCTGGACGAGAGCCGGTGCCAGCACGTGGTGAGTGCCCCGACCCTGTGGCTGCCCTTCCCCAGGAGCAGGAGAGGAACCACCTCCATCAGGGACAACGCCCGCGCCGGGCTCCTGACCGTCACCATGAGGCGCCTCAGGAAGGAGGACGCGGGGCTGTACCAGTGCAAAACGGATTTCCTGGGGGAAACAAGGAGCCTGAGGAAGGTGCAGGTGGAAGTGCTGGCAGGTACGTCCTGGGGCTTGCGGTTTGGAGGGTTCCTACTTGAATTTCATGGGTTCCTACTGGGCTTTCATGGGTTCCTACTGGAATTTAAAAGGATCCTACCTGAGGTTCACGGGTGTCTGCAGCTGCCAGGGACCCACTTAAGCCAACATCTACTTTTGTCTCACTCTAAGGAGGTTCTGTGTTTCACTGCCTCTTTTTACTCCTGACTGACAGCAGCGTGAACTCACTGTTGCAGGGTGTCTGACATGTCACCCCCTTATTGCTGCCCAGATTGCTCCCAGTGCCCCGGCTCGCCTGGGTTACCTGCCCAGCTGAACATCACCCACAAACATCTGCAAACTAAACTGTTGTGTTTCCATCAGCAACTGACCTGGAGACCCACGTGCCAGAAGAGCCCAGAGCTGTGCAGAGCATCTCCAGGTGAGCCCAAAACTCCTCATGCTGGGATCTCTGATCTTCCTAGGACTAAGGCAGCACTGCAAGATTTTTTTAAAAGGTTGGACTATCCCCTTCATGGTTGCATTTCTGGTTCCCCACAGATCCCCTCCCGAAGTGGATTTCACTGTTTTCTACATCCTTGCTGGATTCCTGGTGGCCAAGTTCATGGTGGCTGTGCTGGTCTGTGTCGTTGGCCACAGGAAGAACAGGGAAAGAGGGCAGAACCCAGGTCTGGGTGAGCAGCAGGTGCTTCCAGTCCCTGCTGACCTCAGACACGATGGAATCGGCGTCTCCTGGGAGAGCTCGGCGTGAGTCGAGCCAAAGAGAATCCATGGAAAAGGAACATCAGGCGTTTGGCACCTGCCATAAGAAAAGGACCACTCCTAGACACAGGTCTGGAAGAACCTGTCACTCTGGAGAGGGAACGTCCCCACCTTCTTCATCACCTCTTCCCCTCAGCACCACATCCCCGGGCAGTTATTCCAGACATCCTTCCCAGGACCATTCCATCACAGTCTGAACTGACACCCATCAATTCCTGTCCCCTCAGAGCAGAGCCAAGTGACAGATTCTGTCTTCCCAAGGTGAGGAAGAGCAGCTCCCAAAAGCTGCCTTGGACAGTGGGGATGCTTGGAGAAAATCCCTGCGGAAAGGCGTAAGGAATTGCAGGATTTAGCAGGAAGGGATGTGGTCACTTTGCAGCTCTGAGCCGGCTTCCTCCTCTCTGAAGGGACTTTGTGAACACAGAACTGTCTCTCTGATGTTCTCGCTGTATTTTCTCTCCCATGTGATGGTTGCTCATCCCTCCCCACTGAGCTGCACTCAGCTCTCCCGGGCTCCAAACCCATGGGCACTCACATTTCTTTTCCCTGCAAAACGAAATAAAATCCAGCTGATTCCCTGGCTTGGTGTGGATTTCTGGCAATGAGCTGCAGGACACCATGTCACAGTCATGTCCCAGAGCAGGGGTGATGCTTGGAACACCTTGGTGTGTTCAGAACATCCAGGAATATCCAGAGCCAACTCCATGCCGGGATAGCAGCTCAGAGCCCAACCTCTCATTGCCCAGACAAGCAATGACTGAAGTTTGCTTATTTTAATTACACCAGCTTTTGGGTTCTCATTTTTGGAGTAGTTCTGTGTTTTGTCTAGAAATTGAAATTCATGGTGGGACATCTGGCAACCTTTGTCCTTCTGAGGCCTCTCCCTCCCACCACTGTGAGGTTCTCAGTCTGCAATCAGCAATTTTTGGGGAAGAAAATCCATGTTTGTTGCCCTCTCCTGGTAGAGACAGGTGACCTGCTGTATGACTGCATCCACAGAGAGGAATTTGCCATCTGAAATAAAATGTCTCAAAGGAAGTGAAAAGAAAATAATAAAACTCCTTGGTTTTGGTGGAAATCTGGTTGCTGCTGTTCTCCTCCTCCTCCTCCTCCTCACCACTTCCACCAGAAGGAAAAGGGCAGGGGAAGCTCCTGAGTCCTCTTGGCTGGTGTTCCTGCTCCTACAGCTTGTCACCCCACCAGCCCGGGATGTTCACAGCAATCCTTGTCTGGGGAGGCAGGGATGAGCTGGGAGTGGGAGCCAAGTTTAAAATGAACAGGGAAAGGTGTAGTTTTATCCTCAGAGGAGTTTCTATTCTTCATGGCAGGAAAAGGGAAGGACTTTGGCAGACCGCAATTAGAAATCTCACAATTCTGGTGCTTTCCACTGGTTCATCACTCCAGGGGATTATCCAACAGTTCCATCCTTCCCCAGTGGGCGTGAGGCATCTCCTCAAGCTCCCAGGCTGAAGCTGCCTGGATTTGTTGGTTGTCTGACACCTTCTTGCAAGGCAGACACAAACCACTTTGTTGGTTTCAGAAAGTCCCAGCCCTTCTGCTCCTTTTTGCTTCTGGTCATAACAAAAATACACGATTTTGATCATTAACTGGCCTTGAATCTGCAGGAACAACATCAAATCTTCATCAAAGGAAAACTTCGCTACTTGCAATCACCCCAAATGTTCCATGTGCTGACTCTGGGCCAGTCCCTTAAACCTTAGGAAGTACAAGTTTGTGCAAGCTCCCTAAACTCTGAGCTCACATTCCCTTTTGCCACACATCCTCTCTGCTCTTCCTCAATATCACCAGACAAGGAGGAAACATTTGCAGCTGTAGATGGACCAAGGCTGATATTCAGAAGCCAAAAACGCTGCACTCAAAACCACCCAACTCGGTTTGTACCCAGCAGCTGAGATTGGGTGGTGGGAGGAGGCAAAGGAAACACCTGGATGCACAATTTCCCTGGAAAATAACCAGCACAGCACCTTGGTGGGGAAACCTAGAGGAAAGCTGTGGTGCATTGGCTTTTCCAAATGACTCTGTTTTTATATGGCAGGGAGCTATAGACCCAACTACAGCAAACTGGTTGTGTCTGGCAGCAGCTGATACAACACCACAGCCAGGCCAAGTGAGGTGCTTCCTCTGGACTTAAATACTCACAAATAAAGCATTAATTACAGCCCATTCTGATAAGATTCAGCAAAGTGGTAAAAATCTGCTTTATTTTAAACCCATGAGCTCTTTCCTGGGCTTCAGAGAATCAAGCAATGCATTTGACATGTTTTAATAAACAAGGAGCTTCTTGGAAAATATTTGTCTGCTTTGTAGTAGAAACTGTCATCAGCTTGAGCACCTGGGGTGGAATTTACACTCCAAGGTATTGATTTGTTTTACAAAGAAATAACTCTCTGTTTCCCTGTTTGTTAACACACACCGGTGCTCCAGGATAAATCTATCTTATCTTTATTAGAAATTACACCCCTGTTGATCCAGCTACAGAACCCTGTTATTGTGCTGATATGAGCAAACATCCCCAGGGATTATGGATAAATCCCCAAATTCAGCTGACAGAGATTTTCCTCTTAATTCTGTGAGCAGGAGACTGAGGATGCTGGACAGGACACAAAATCTGGTTTAATTTTTGGATATCAAGATTTCAGGAAGACTCCAGCCTGGATACTGGGTGGCAGGGGAGGGAAGGAAGGTGAAACAGCAGGGAATACATCCATTGATTGGATAAACTCTGCTCTGCCTGTGAGTCTTGTGCAATTCTGAAGGTGAGGATGAGAGAGAAAAGTAAATTCTGTTCACTGCTCTGATGTGGCTACACAGCACCGATTTTTTTACCATTATATCTGAGCTGCTTTTATTATTCTACTGCAAATTGTCTGGAAAAAAAGCTAGAAAATTACATCATAATAGCTAAAGAAACTGATTTCTGACTTCCTAAACAGGCTCGCGTGATTGTTCTCTTCATTTCCTGTCGCAGCTTTCCACTCTCTGTTCTTACATAGTGTCATTTCCTTTTTTTTTTTTTTTTTGTTTGTTTGCATTGGGTTTTTTTGGTGATCATCACTGTATTGACCAATTCCAGAAAGACTTCATGACTGACGACTGACAGCCTTGTGCTCCGGGGGATTTTGAAATGCCAAAATGTTGGTGTGGCATTTGTACCATTAACTATTTCTGATACTGCAGTGAGTGTGCAGATCCAATGCTGGGGAAGAGCAGTGTGCCCACAAGGATTACAGGAGACTTGGGAACTCACTGTCTCACAGCTTTCAAAGCCCACCCAATACTCCTATTAGGAAAACTCTTTTTTGTAACAAAACACAGAAATAAACTCGTTCTAAGGGTCCTTCCTTCCTTCCTTCCTTCCTTCCTTCCTTCCTTCCCTC
>VZTJ01006141.1:303698-319205 GCA_013397795.1 Orthonyx spaldingii | reverse complement strand
CCTTTCTTCCTCCCTTCCTTCCTTCCTTCCTTCCTTCCTTCCTTCCTTCCTTCCTTCCTTCCCTTCCTTCCTTCCTTCCCTCCCTTCCCCCCTTTTCTTTCCCTTCTCTCTTCTCTTTCTTCTTTTCTTTTTATCTTTCCTTTCTCTTTTTTCCCCTCCCCAGCTCCCCGAGGGCCCCGCTCAGGCCCGAGGCAGAGCCTTCCCCACACGCCGCCATCCTGAGGCGCCGCCTCATCCCTCAGGCAGAACCGCCGGCCGGGACGGAGGGTCCCGCTCCCAGAGAAGCCCCAAGCCAGGAGCACCCCCGGGGGGACACCCTGGTGTCCCTCGGTCCCCTCAGCACCCACAGCCCGGCCCTGGGGCCACAGGAGCAGCAGCCACAGGCAGGATGGCGCTGAGGGGAGATGAAGGATGTGGCAGGATGGCGCTGAGGGGAGATGGGCGCCAAGACGGCCATGCTGGCCCCACAGGGCCGTTCCCAGGTCAGGGTGTTGGAAAACACACCAGTTTCAAGTTTTGTTACGTAACTTTAGTCAGTCTTGTTCGCCTTTGCCTCAGGGGAAAGGAATTTTAAGTTTCTTTTCAAATGACTGTCCTGGCCAGAATAAAGTAATGCCTTGATTCTCTGACACTAAAAATGTTGCTGGAGAGTTTTTGTGTTTCCCACAGTTTTGGTGACAATGGCAAAGGGTCAGAGCAGGGCTGTCCAGCCACCCCAAAACCGCCCCTGCCCTCCCCACACCCCATCACAACTTCCCAACACAGAGTAAAAGCTTCTCAGTTTATAAATTTTATTAGCTGGAGAGTGTACACAGTACTTACAATTGCATCTATTAAAAGACCAAAATACACTTGAAAAAATGCGTCATATAAAAAAAATTAAAAACTTTGAACTATGTACAAACTTTGCCTGACATTACGTTAAGCTCAGGACCCTCCCATGCCCTTTCACAAAGAAAAGTTTATTTTCTCCCTCTTTTTAACATGCAGGGCCTTAAAGCCATTTAGCATCACTTGAGGACTATATTTTTCAAAATCCTGTTCTTTACACTCCTATAAATCTGGGTTTTGATGGGTTTGATGCTTCACTGCTCTGGGTCAAACACATTTCTCCCCAAGCCTCTTCTTTCATCCTCACCCACTCTTCTACTCACTCCTAAAGTGGAGTTTTTGCTCAAGTATAGCCAATCTACAAAGAATTCTCATTTAATTACTAGAGAGGTTTGAACTGGACATGTCTCCAATTTAACAGATATCCCTGGAAAAGAAAGCAGACATTTTTGGTACCGTGGTGTTGACTGCTGGCTCTGACCTCACCAAATAAACACAACTTTCAGCAGTGATACACAGAACACAAAACAAATAAAAATATGACCAGAGCACTCGGGCTTTCACATCACTATTTAAAGTATTACCAATAAGACTTTCTAGAACACAAATCCATATTCTTCACACACAACCTACAACAGCAGATCAGAGAACCTAGATAGGAACGGATATTGGGAAACAAGTTGTAGCTGGTTGGAAAAAGTTTACAAGTTCTTTAAGAAAATTACTCATTAAAAGAACCAAAACAAAATCTATGTCAGAGCAATAATCCTGCTTCCCAAACTTCCAGCTCTCAGAGGGGTTCCCTCAGGACAGAGATTTACCAACTGAAGAGCAAAAAACATCATGGAGAGGCTCTTATTCCAGCACACAAATATTCCACCAACAAAATGTACAGATGCACCAAAAAAATATTTACAGTAATGCTGCAAATCCAACTAAAATTCCTTAAGGAGAGCTGCACATTCCTGAAATGGGGAAGATCCCAGGAAATGCTGCATGAGGGTTTCAGGTGCCAACTGAGGAAAATCAGCACCGTGCTGGAACTGGGCAGATTTAAGGCAGCAGCAACCAGGGGCCCTGACAATGCCATCGATGTTAAAAATGCCCTTGAAATAATGAGAAAAAAATCCTAATTAAGAGTTGTGAGCAGAGCATCAAATTACTGCTCTAATTTAGGACAAAAATTGAAAGAAAGGTTTATTTGCCTGCCAGGAGCCAGGCCAGCTCCTCCTGCAGCTGCAGGTGTCCCCGTGTCCGAGTGCCCTTCCCAGCTCCAGCTGTGGAGAGGGACACGGAATGAGGAGCTCACAAGAAGGACCTGAGCTGCATTTACAGATCCAGCTGCCAATTCCAAATCTCCTCTGCCAATTCCAAACCCTTCTGCAGCTCTGCCTTATCCTTCCACTGCCTCCACAGGTCATCCTTACACCTGGACAGGCTCCCTCTTCCTTCAGGACTGCCTGCTCACGACAAGGATCCAACATTTCTCCTCCCTCCTCTTCTCATACTCTTAGGTTTAGGATTTTCCTTTCATCCAAAGGAAATAGAATTTTCCAGACTCTGTTCTTTTGCATCCTCCCAGCCTTGTACAACTTGCTAATTTGTTCTCCACTTTGTCTTTTGTCATAAGCTTCCAGTAAATGGGAAAACATGGGAGGGAGGAAATGGAATTTTCAAGCTGCATTTTTTTCGTCACTTGAAATCAGCATTCACTGAATTTAACCCAATCTCCCCCATCCTTGGCTGCTTTCCTCAAAAACTCCTCACTCTGCAGCTTCACCTGGCCAGGTTCATATTCACTTGGCAACATTCCCAACCCTAAACATCACTGCTGTGATCCAGTTTGAACTGCAGGACACAAGAACTGGAAAATCAGGGACTCCAGCAGGCTGATGATCCACAGAGCAGCTGTGTAACTCATCAAGGTGGGAGGGGACAGGCATGGAATGGTGAGGGATCACCTGTTAAATGCTTTTAACTAATGCTCCCATCACCAACATTCAAATTATAAGAATAGAGCAGGCTTAGAATCTAAATTAAAGATCTGTTCTGTGGAGATGCTCAAGCTCAAAGCCAGCTGTAGGTCATGGAAAAATCCTTTTTTTTTTTTTTGTAAGTACTGCTCCTTCACTAAGTGCCACTTCTGGGGGTTTTTTAAAGAGGATAATTTATAAAAAACACAAAAGCTTCATCAGGATCTGCCTTCATTTGTTGAGTCCTTCAGGTACCTCAGGCTGAGCTGCCCCAGCTGCTGCTGTCCTGAATCATCCCTCACTCTGGAACTGCAGAACTGATTTAGGCATCAGAAACACCATCCCAACCATGGCCAGGTGCCACCACTTTGAGACTGAGGATTCCACATCTTCTGGAGGAACCACGGACTTCACTGGCAGGCAAGAAGGAAGATTTAAACCCAAAAAAACCAAAATAAAATCCTTTGGAAAAGACTCAAAAGTCTCAATCCTTTTTATACTCACATCCGGTTTTCTTCCAAAGCAACAGGTACTGGCAATGAACATACAAAACCACCCAGAGATTGATTTACTGATCCAACCCCCCCACATCTCCCTCTCTCACCCCACTTGCAACAGAGACACAATACATCAAGTCCTGCAGTAATCTTGACTATTTCTAGCATTGATTGGATGGCTGAACCTTTCCCAGAGAAGAGCTTCTTTACACATTTACAAGGTGGAATTGAAAAGAATCCCCTTCAGTTTCTGCCAGGGTCGGAAGTGCAACAGGAGGGCCCAGTTCAGGGAAAATGAAGTCCAAAGGGGTGAGGAGTGGATGGAGTAACAAATCTCTGCTGGGCAAACACAGGCCTGTGGTGCAGCCATTCAGTGCTGCTTGGAGTAGCTGCAATCTGTCCCTAGACAGGGCTGAGCTGCACCAGCCACAGGGACTGAGGTGGTGAAATGAAGGAAAACCAAAGGGACGAGGGCTCAGACTCCAAATTCCCTGTGCTGGATCAGGAGAGGGCACCAAGGAAGTCTGAAAGGTTCTGTTTGTAGAGTTAAAACCTCAGCCATGTCCTCAACACGTGGTGCTTGCTCTGTAGAAAAGGACAGGCTGTGGCATGGAGATTGTCCCACTCCAGGATTCATTGGACACTCTGGGCAGGCAGGACAGGCTGGCAGGAGGGACGGGAATTCCATTCAGGTGTTTTTCCCTGGCAGCAGTGGTTAGGAGACCCTGATCATCTGTGTCATCGCTTCTTCGTTGGTTTGACTTGGATCCTGCAGACACAAAATGTTGGAAATTCCACGTTTTCCCATGAAGCAGAAAGAAACACACAATTATCAGGAGGAGACACTCCTGTTCCTTGCCTTGATCTCCAAAAGTGTCCTGTTTTGTCTGGGTTTTACAGGCCAGTGTAAGAGACTGAGATGCAAAAATCCTAATATTTCCCAGGAATGTGTTGTTGCTGATATTTAGGAAGACCTAGGACTGGTCTGATATTTAGGAATGATTTCAGTTCAAAATAAGAAATACTCCCTAAAGGCACAGGAGTGCTCTAAAGCACTGAGCAACCACAGAACCTGTTTATTCTACTCCATTGTGTCCTTTCCTTTGACAAATGCCTTGCACTTTTTATGTAAATCAATATGCAGCTAAGAATCAGATATTCCCATTCTTCAATTTTCCATCAGATGCAAAGATAGGGTGTTTCTACTTTTAATTTATGTCCTCAAAGAACATCCTTGGTACTCAACCAGAAAAGCTGTTTGACAGACAGAGAGTGTGTGTGTGCATTTATCCTAAGAACTACAAAGTGAATACACTTCTGTCCACATTATTGTCATTTAATTCCTCAGGGCAAACATCCCTTGCTCTCTACAAGCAATGACAGGAGGTTTTTTCCCCAATGCTTGGAATAAACTTAAAGGCAGGGAGGGACAAGGGTCAAGCAGCAGAGAAATTCAGAGGTAGGAAGGGACAAGGGTCAGCAGCCAAAAACCCAACAAAGCAGCAGAGATACATCTGCTGTGTGTCCTGAAGGCCTGACAGGGATTTTGTCCCAAATCCCACTCACCTGCATGTGAGGGCTGTCCTTTTCCTTGGGGGAGAAGAAGCGTCCCCCCTCTCCCCGTTTCCTGGCCATGGCGTGCCGGTGCCGGGACTCGTGCAGGTATTTCTGCAGGGCAAGGAGCAGGTGAGGGAGCAGCCACCCCTCCCAGGGGACATTCCCAGTCCCCATCCATCCCCCTGTCCTTCTGCTGAGAGTCAGGGCACACTCACACACAGCTCCAGACACTCCCAGGAACACCCAAAGGAAGCACAACCGTCCCCAAGGGATTAAATTTACTCTGATGTAGCTCATGAATAACAAAAAAATTGCAAAACTAAGAAACACCAAGATTCCAATCCTCATTTTCCAGCCTAGATGGGATTCTGTGCCTTTCTCACAGAGCAACCCTGTGCTAGATCCAAGTTTTATTCTCACCCTTCTCTCTTTGGGGATTTTTCCCTCTGCTTCCAGCTTTGCCCGTGCCTGCCTCCTCTTCAGGATGCGGTGGTACTGCTTGGCATTGACATAGAGGGGCTCCTCCTCCAGCATCTCTGCTCCAGGCAAAGGGATCCTCTGGATGGCTGGGACTGACCCAGCTCCAGGCACCATCTGTACAGACAAGGTGGGTTTAGTCCTTGCAGCTCGGCACACAAACTGGACACAAAGATGTAATTAAAAACACGAATATTAAAATGGAAAGTGGGTTCTGCTCAGGTAATGCAGCTACTTAAATGAAAAGGAGCAATAAAGCTGTTCTCAAACTGCAGAACCAATTTAAACAAATCAATTCCTTATCTGTCCTGCTGGGGTTTCCTGATAAAGTTAAAATTTCAATACAATTCCATGACCATCTTGCTGCTTCTTGGACAATTAAACAAACAGCATGGCCCGTGCTTCCCTTTCTTCTGGGTTCTCTTATTTCAATTATTTCATTTCAGAGCATTTCTAAGCCAACATTGCAGAGATGCTGACACCTAGTGGGGACCAACAACACTCAAGAGCCTCACACTACAAAGAATTAGGAACTGGCAGGAAAAACCTCTACAAATGATGGAAACAAATCCTAAGGGATCCTCAAGAAAACCAGTAGTGACTCAATCTATTTAAACCTTTGCTCATCACTTCACAGCTCAGTTTGGATTTCAGTTTCTAGATATCTGAGCTGCTGTGGAAGAGAGAAAGTACAGAACAAAGTTCACAGCAGGATCCAGGCCTTTGAAACTGAAAATTTGTATTGTTTAAACTTTAAACCAAACTTAGAGAGAGGACTGAGCATATTAAGGTGACCTGAATCTCAGACAAGAGTTTATCAGAGAATAATGGAACCACAGGATGGTTTGGGTTGAAGGGATCTTAAGGATCACCCAACCAGGTGATCTTTAGGGATCTTTAGGATCAGTTCCAACCTCCTGCCATGGGCAGGGACACCTTCCACTATCCCAGGATGCTCCAACCTGCCCTAGAACACTTCCAGGGATCCAGGGGCAGCCACAGATTCTCCGGGAACCTGTGCAAGGCCTCCCCACCCCCCCAGGGAGGAATTCCTTCCCAATATCCCATCCAACCCTGCCCTCCTTCAACTTAAAGCCACTTTCCACCGTCCTATCCCTACCCTTGTGAAAATCCTGCTAGATTTGAGTACAGACACCTTAAAGCTAAGCCTCCAAAGGCAGCAGTGGGAATTTCACACCTACCATGACCATTCCCCCTGAATTGACCACGTTCCCAGCCACTGGCAGTGTCACTGTGACCGTCCCCTGGCCACTGCTGGTGGTGTTGGTGTTGGCTCCAGTTTGGACAATCTGGGCTCCAGCCAGGCTGGCTGCTGGAATGGTGATCATGCCTGTAACAGGGACTGTAACTTTAAGGAAGTAGAACACAAAAGGAAAAAAAAAGAAGAAAAAAAAAAACAAACAAAAACAAAACAAAAACACGCACACAAAAAGAAGGGAACAGCATTAGTCCCACTTCTGTGTTTTACTCATTCATCCTTCCATAACATGCAGAGAATCAGGAAAGCATTGAAGTGAGGGATTAAATTCCATCAGAATTCCTGCTTTTTGCATTTGTAGCCTCACTGTGAGTAACCATGTATTCTTGAGGTGGAAAAGCAAAATTAAGGGGTTTTATTCCAACAGCTCTTGCCAGAGACAAGGGGATTTTCTGTTTCTGGGGAAAGAACCCTGGAGTGAATTCCTGCAGAACACACAAACACCTAAATAAATAACAAGCCTCTCAAAGAGGTCCTCTGGCTCCTCCCAGCCCTCCTACCTTGCTGCAGGATGGTGCCATCAGCATTCACGGGCTGGTACACGATGGTCTGGCCCTCAGCAGCCTGGGCAACCTGCTGGCCTTGCACTGCTATCTGCTGCTGGGTCTGAACAAAACAAAGAGCACAAAAACGTTACAAATTGCTTCTTTTCCCAGTGGTTACAATTCGTGAATGAACACATGGTGCTTGAGGTGTTCCAGGCTTTTATTTCTGTTGCCTCATTAGCAGCAGTAAGAAATAGGCTGGAGCACAAACCAAATAACTGGAGATCAAACACCTGAAGCACATGTAAGATGCTTTTTCTGACAGTTCAATAATGAAAAAAACAAATTCTACACTTCCTGTCTCGCTATGAAGATGTGAAAGGAAGAACTATTCTGCTCAGAAATTTAATTTTGGCCCTAACCAAAAGCATCAGCAGAAACCCCAGGTGTGACTGGACTACTGCACACAATGGCCCAAGTATGGAATTAGCAATGCTTCATGTTTTCAAAATTCAACAAAGAGACAAAAACAACCACGAACCAATAAAATACAGAAACACGATGGAGAAAAACATGCAATCTAATTATTCTGCCCCAGAGTCATGTATGAAACACTACAAAAACATGACACTTATTCTCAAGTTCTCCTCTATATTAATAATTCCTTTTTTTTTTCTCCTTTTTTTTTTTTTTACTTAACCACATCTTAAGTCATTTGTCAAGTTTCTCTTCCTGTTCCTCTGCAGAAAAGCCTTTCATGCTGGTGCAGTTACCTGTGTCTGGCCAGCAGTAACTGCAGTCTGGGGCTGCTGTATAATGATCTGCTGGGTCTGGCCCTGCTGCCCCTGTACCTGCACAGCCTGCCCACCTTGAATCTGAATCTGACCTGGCTGGACCAACTGAATCTGTGGAAGAAAGAGTCAGAAAGGAACATTAACTATGCCTCTGATTTCTCCCTCCTCGGCCTCAGCATGACCAAGTCATCTCTGAGGGTGATTTACTGTTGCACAGAAAAAGAAAGCACCGAGTCTTTGTCTTTTTCCAGTTGAAAATGAGGAGTTTTAATGGATTGCTCCCCGTGACACAGCAGCCCAGCCACACAGGGCAGAGGGACTGACGTGCTGTGTCACTGTGCTCCAGCAGTTCTGCACTGCTTACACAATAAATCACCCAGGAGAAATCAATTATTCACATGGCACTGGGAACAAACAGTCAGGTGGAAGAAGAGGAGGACTAAGATTTAAGACATCTGTGGGGTGTTAATTATCCAGCACTCAGACGTACTTCTGGGATAATATAAAGTTGTCCTCAGCTTTGCAGAGTCTTTCCACCACTGTGGAACATTCTTAGATTAAAAAAGGAGAGCTGGAATATGAAGTTTGTGTTTAAAAACACAGTTATGCATTTTCCTCCAACGACCAGACTGAGAAGAAGCTCATACAAAATACAGTGGTTTACAACAAAGGAAATTTTAAATAAACCTCTCAAAACACCAAGATATCATTTGCCTTCCTGGACTGTGCTGGGTTCCTAAATCCCATCCTAAATCACCAGGACACTTTCATTATGCCATGGTTACAGATCTTCCCTTTGCTTTTGAGGAACACTTTCACCACCTCTTTAAATTTACCAACTTTCTTTTAAACAGGTAATTACTTCCAAAAAAACCCATCTTCTGTACCTCCTTCTCTATTGCCTTGTGTGCAACAGGGGTGTTTGGATTCCCCTTCAACCATCACGTTAGGCTTGAGCACAAGTTAGTTGCAAGAAGCTTTCTTAATTACATTTTTTTAATCCTCTTTCTGAGCCATAAATTGAACAGGCACCAGATCCCCTACTGCACTGCAAGGGCCAGATAAAATATCCCAACAAACAAAATCCTGCTCTAGGGGAAGGTACCCCTGCCTATGGCAGAGGGTGCAACTGGATGAGTTTAAGGCCTCATCCAACCCAAACCATTCCATGATGAAAAACCCCAAACCAACCCAGCTGTGTTTCAGTATTGATCTAAAAGCTTTGCACCAGGCCATAAAATGTAGGAATTGAGTTTTTATAAAGGACTTTGACTCATTCCCACCACGCCAGAGCCAGCTCATGGTGCTGAGCAGAGCCCTGTGTGGCAGTGGGAACATCCCAGGGTGTGGGGTGTCCCCAGGGTGTCTCACCTGCTGCAGCCCCTGCGTGCCGGACACCGGGACCTGCATGATGGTCTGGCCCTGGCCCCCAGGCACGGCCTGCACCATGATGGGCTGGCCCGTGGAGGTGATGAGCTGCCCCCCGCTCACCTGCACCATCAGAGGCTGCCCCTGCACCTGGGAACGAGGGAACAACAAAGCAACAATGAAAAAACCCCACCAGAGCAGCCCCAGAGCTCACCTGTGTTCACGTGGAGGGCAGAGAACTGAGAAACAGGCACTGACCTGCTCCAAACCAGCTTTGGGTTCCAGGATGTGCTATGGATTTAGTAAATTATCTGCTTCTCTTGCAGTCTAGTTGTTATAAAGCATGAAAACCACATTTTTCAGCCACAAGAACTACCTTCATGCACAGCCCAAGAGCAAAGTGGAATAAAGAACTTCAGTATTCACCTCACAACCACTGATTTTTAATCGGGGTTCCTATTGAGAGAGCTCTGTTCTGACAGGGAGGTTCTGAGGTGGCTTTGGCTCTCTTGAATTTCATACCTACAACATTTACATTCCTGTCTGACACGGAGCATGGGATGTGCTGAGAGGAACTCTCCATGGTTATTGAGGGAAATTGTAACTGGAGTAACACAAAATGGAGTTCAGGGACGAAAAGTGAAAGTGGGTGAGCAGCAGCCACTCCCAAAGAGACTTAAGAGTGTAAATATAAATATAAATATAAATATAAATATAAATATAACTATAAATATAAATATAACTATAAATATAACTATAACTATAACTATAACTATAACTATAACTATAACTATAACTATAAATATAAATATAAATATAAATATAAATATAAATATAAATATAAATATAAATATAAATATAAATATAAATATAAATATAAATATAAATATAAATATGAGGGTGGTGAGGCCCTGGCCCAGGCTGCCCAGAGAAGCTGTGGCTGCCTCATCCCTGGAAGTGTCCAAGGCCAGGCTGGACAGGGCTTGGAGCACCCTGGGCTGGTAGAAGGTGCTGGGATTGGAACTGGATGAGGTTTAAGGCCCCTTCCCACCCAAACCAGTCTGGGATTTATGATAACTTAGGCCTGAGATTTTCAGGACTCTTGGACCAGGAATCTCTCTGGTCTGGGGAAAAAGGCCCACGGAAAGAAAAACAAGGGGAAAACCTCTCTGTTTGAACCCCCTCACCTGCCAAGTCCCCAAATTCCCCAAATACAGCTTGAAAAATGCTCTACTTTCAAGGCCTAAATGCAAAAAGAGTCTCGTGAACTGGGGAATCATAAAATCTGATTTGTTTAGGAACAAGAACACCACCAGTGTGGTAAAGTCACTGATTTCCTGAGTTTCACACCACAGGGGATGAGGAGCCAAATTCTGCCCCGGGAATTTGACTTTCCTGGGACACCACTCTGTCCCTCAGCCTGTCCATGTCCCATCCAAAGCCCTCAGCCCCTGGGCTGGATCACACAGGGAGGAGCATGCTCAGCACAGAAAAGCACAGGCAGCAGCACAATATCCAAGAAGCAGAAAGGAAAACGAGACATTCCAGGATTTTTGTTAATGAATTAGAGCAAGGCAAAATAGAAAAAAAAAAAAAGGGGGGGGGGGAGAATATAACAACAACCAGAGGCCCCAGTGAGCCCAGCAATCCAAGTTAGCCAGCATTTGAGATTTGAACTCTGAACATAAAAAATGCTGTGTTAACTTTGCTCCTGGCAGGGCCATTCCAGCCCCTTGGAACCATCCTGCTCTGAAGAATCACAAACCAAACAAAACCAAAATACTGAGTGCTAAACTTCTACAGCTGCCCAGGGTCTGCCAACTGCTCTAAAAAGGGCTCCTGGAAAGCCTGGCTGAGTTAAGGACGTGGAGGCTACAAGACAGGAAATACTTCACACACTGAAACAAATCATTTCTTTCCAATCTGTATCTGCTGTTTGGATTCACATGGCTCCTGGGTTTTCCTGTGTTGTTCACAGGTAAATAAGAAACTGGATCTCTCAGTGTCAATATTGTCCCCAGGTGTCCTTTCAGTCACAGGTGAGAAGGTTCCAGTGCTCAAGCTCAGGCTCCCCCACCACCTCTGTCTGTCTCATGTAGAGAAGGCAGAGCCCTCCTCAGGGAGGAGCTCAGAACCCTCATTTCCTTGGAACTGCAGGAAATCTTTGGGGTCTGTCCCTACTGTTACCTCCTCATTTTGGTGTTTTTAACTCTGAAGTCTCATTGAACCACAATTCCCTTCCAGAATTCCTGGCATGCACCTGGGACCCCAGGAACAACTCCAAAGCCATGGCAAACCCTACAGCCAGCACCTAGCACAGATTCCTGCTCCACATCCCTCCTGGAAACCCTGGGGAAAACACAGCATTAGATATGTGGTGCTGGGAAGGGTCATGCAGTGCTCAGAAACACAATCAGAGAGGTCACCACTACCTGGAGGGTCTGGACTTGCTGGCCTGAGGCCGATGCCACCTGGGCCTCAGTCTGCAGCTGGACAGCTGTGACACCTCCCTGCTGCTGGGAACAGGAACAGGGAGAGCTTGAAACATGGAAATGCACAGCTCTGACAGCACACAACACACTGCAGGGACAGGGGGCTGGGGTTCACACACGCTGCTCCAGGAACACGAGGAACGGGAATTTCAGCAAACCTAAGGATGGAGTTCCCTGGAACTGCATGTGGCACTGCCAGGCTGAAATATCCCAACTCCCAGGGAACAGCAGGGATCATTTGGCAGGATTTAAAGCTCGGTTTCAGGGGTTTAGTCTGCCCACTGCCCAGGTTTAGGGGTGAAGGGTTCCAGATGCTGGTTTGTCACAACAAACTCCTTCCTGCAGCACACTCTGAGCTCATCTCTGCCACCCCCGTGTCAATGGCTGCCCACCAGCGACCCAGAGGGACAGTCTGGAGAGGCTGCAGGAGCAGTTGGGAGCTAGAAGCCTTTTCTATCTTTAGCCTCTTTGCTAAGAGTCCCAAAATATTCCTGTAACTCTGTTAGCATGGGGAGATGAAGGACAGCTCCCTCCCAAGTGCTGCAACAGCCTGGCAAAACAACTTATTTTAGAAAAATGTTTCATTCAGACACAGGCTCTAAGAGCCTGCACTGAAAATGAAAGCCAAGGGATGGTTTTCTCTCCTTTTTACCTAGAAAATGTCAATAAACCAAACACATCTTTGGTTATCTGTTGGAAACAGGTATTTTGGGTAATCCTTAATACAAAATGTTTTAATCTCAAGTGCAGTCTTGTTCTGGCTGAAAAAGTCAACTTCAGCTAAACCCAGTGGAGGGATCCAGTCCCTGCTGAGGCCAAACCAAAGCAGATCTCCCTGAAAACGTGATCCAGTGGCTCAGCCCTTTGCATGGCAAACCACCAAACCCCTCTTGCCTTGAACTAGAACAGAAGATGCAACAAAAATTCAGCAGCAGCTGAAAATACATCCCTAAATCTGAATATGGAAAGCTTAACAGTAAAAATCAATAAGCCCTTCAAACTCAGCCCTGATGTTTTGCACATTGAAACATGAACTTCTTTCGGGGAGGGATGAATTCATCCAAAGGGACATGGATGGTTTAATTCCTGTTTTGTTTGTTTTGCTCCACCTGTAGTTCTAAAACAAAGAATCTCCATAAATACTTCACTTGATAAAGTTGGAGGAAACCTCTGTGGGCTTAAACAAAACCTATTTCAATTTTGGGGGAACTGTTCTTGTGGACAACTGATTGTTTCTGTTAATATTTTGTTTCCTCCACTTTCACAAAAGTGTTAATAGATTTTTATATTTTACTTTCCCCACGTCACTACCAGTTTACAAACTCCCTGCTACACTGAAATTGGGTCACTTGTACACCTGCAATTTAATTTTATATGAGGAATATTTTTAAAACCACATTTACTCTGACTTCCAGGCACGTGCCATCAGTGCCCAGGTGACAGAATTCAGGTGAACAGGCCCCCAGGCAGGATCAGGAAGCCCCTCAGCGCTGCTGTGCCCCTCTGAGGGGTGCAAAGGGCTCCCACATCCCCACATTCCGTACCTGCTGCTGGATCTGCCCCGCCTGCACCACGATCTGCTCCGTGGAGCTGCTGCTGTTGGCCGTGTACTGCTCCATGTTGCCTCAGCCCCTGCCAAGACAAGGCAGAAATCAGGTGAGCACTGTCCCCAGGTTCCAGAATTCCTGTTCTCCCCCAGGAGATGCAAAGCAAAGCAAAGCAGGGGCTGCCCCCAGGGCAGATCTCTCCCAGAGCTGCTCCATCTCAGCAATAAACAGAGGTGGCACTTCAGGCACATCCAACCCCAGTGAGCAGCAAAACTCCCTCAATTCTGTCCCAAACTTCAGGGACTCCACCAGTCTGCACATCTTGGGCTCCAGCCAGGTGCCCACACAGCGGAGTTTCAGTGCTGGAAAATGTCAGGAAATGCAACCTTGAGGTGTGAAACCAAACTGCACTTCAAGAACTCAGCAGAGCTGTGAAGCCTCCTCTCCTTCCCCCCTACACACCACGCTCTCCTCCTATTTCTTCCCTCTCCTCCCACTCCCATGGAGTGGTTTGGGTTGGAAGGGACATTAAGGATCATCCAGTGCCATCCCTGCCATGGGCAGGGACACCTTCCACGATCCCAGGGTGCTCCAAGCCCTGTCCAACCTGTCCTGGGACACTTCCAGGGGCAGCCACAGCTTCTCTGGGCATCCTGTGCCAGGGCCTCCCCACCCTCACAGGGAGGAATTTCTTCTCTAAAGAAGTATTTATATACTCAGATGTATTCTTCATGTATTTTGGGAATCACCAGCAGATTTCCCAGCACCTCCATCCTCTTGCTGCCTCTCACTCCTTGGCCCTTTCCCTGCACACATCAACAACATTCTGCTGAAATAAAACACCTTTTCCCAGCCTCTGCTTCTCTCCTCACCGGTCCAACGACGACAAAACTCCTACTGTAGTGAGGTGTTTGATTTATGCCACGACTGAACAAGTTCCTGCTGCATTGGTGAAAGAAAACACAGCCTGGAACTTTAATTTTCCAAGCCTAAAGCAACAAACCTCAGGCTTCCTCAATTTTTCAAGGAATACTGACAGGATTAAGTCACAGACTCTGTACCAGCTGCTGTCTGAGCTCCATCCTTTGCCCATTTACTGACACTTTTTCACAGCCACAATAAAAGAAGATAAACATTCTTTCTGAAGATGCTGCTGTCTGGTTCTCATTTCAGTTTTGCACTGGATACATCATTTCTGCCTTCAATTAAAATCTTTTAATTAAAACATTAACAGCTCTGTAATCCCAACGCTCTGCACCAGCTGCCCAAAGTTCCAGACAAGGTCCTAACAGTCCTGGATCCTCACCCTCCACGGGATTATTTTATCCCCTTCATTAAACACAGATCATCCAGGTTAAATATTAAAGATCAGGGATCTATCAATGGCAGAGGACGGCAGCTCCTCCCCCAGTGAGCTCATGGGCAGCTCCTCCTCACCGGGAATGCTCTGGGAACCAGGAAGTGTTCCAGTTCCAGCAGCAGATATTCACACAGACACAACACATAAATAAAACAAATATCCTAAGTTGGAAGGGACCCTTTAGGATCATCAAATTCCTGTCCCTACACAGGACAGCTCCAAAAATATATATACAAATATACGTATGAGGCCATGGAAGCTACACCAGGAACAGTTCCCTCAACAACCAGCCCACACCAAGAGCAAACAAGTGCCATGAACAGTCCGAGAGCTCCAGAGCATCACTTTAAGCGTGCCACAGCCCGGAGCAGAGCTCCTGAACGAGCCGAAGTTTCCAGGGCAGAGCCCGTGACGCTCCCGGGGGATCCCAGCGCTCCAAGGCCACCGCGGAGCCGCACGCCCACGCCACGGCCGGGACTGAACACGAGCAGCGCGGAGCGGGCGGTCCAAGCACTGCATGTGGAGCCCAGGTTTGGCTCCCGACGTCTCGTGGAAACCAGGGACGAGCCGGGGCTGTTGTTTCAGCGCGGGGAGCCCCGGCCCGGGGCTCTCTCGGTGTGCTCGGGCCCCTCGCTGCCTCAAGAGCCGGCCCTGCTGCCGGAGCACCGCGTGCCCGGACCTCTCTGGGGAGGCGGCGGACCGGACGGGCAGCCCGGGCCCGTGCGCCAGCGCGGAGGCTCCCGGGGAGGGCGGGGCGCCGTGGGCCCGCCGGCGGAGGAGGCCGGGCTCCGCTGCAGCGCTCGGCCCCGCGCCCCCCGCCCAGCCCAGCCCCGGAGCACCCGACCCC
>VZTJ01006141.1:279469-303459 GCA_013397795.1 Orthonyx spaldingii | reverse complement strand
CCCCGGCCCGGAATGTTCTGGGGCGGGACCATGGAAGGGGTCCGCCCGCGCGCACGGAGCGGCGCCGCCGCCATGTTGTGTGAGGCGGCGCCGCCGCCATGTTGTGTGAGGCGACACCGCCGTGCTGTGTGGGGCGCGGCCGCCATGTTGTGTGCGGCCACACCGCCGTGTTGTGTGAGGCGACACCGCCGTGTTGTGTGAGGCGGCGCCGCCATGTTGTGTGGGGCGCGGCCGCCGTGTTGTGTGAGGCGACGCCGCCGCGTGCGCTGAGGAGGATCCGCCAAATCCCCGTGAGGCGGATCCGCCATTTCGCCGCCAGGCGGGGCCGCTGAGCCGGGACCGGCTGTGTCCCCCTGAGGCGGACCCGCCGTGCCGGCTGAGGCGGTACCGTCTGGCCGTGAGGCGGGGCCGTGTGCGCCGAGGCGGGACCGCCCTTGCGGCGCGGCCGGAGCGATGTGGGCGGTGCTGGGCAGGCTCGGCGTGGCGCAGGCCCTGGGCCCGGCCCGGTTGATCGCTGTTTGCCCCGCGGGTGTGGCGGCCGAGGGGCCCTGAGGGGTGGGAGGAGGAGGAGGAGGGTGATGATGGTGACGAGGAGAAGGCCGGCAGCCTGGGGGTGCTCATTGTGCAGTGACCCAGGGCTGGGGCCTCCTCCCGGGCCGGAGCTGTGGGCGTAGCGGGACCGGGTCAGGGGCACCGGCATCTCTCGTGTTTGTCCTGCTGTCACAGATCAGTTAGGCTTACCCTCGCCCCCTCTAACACACTGCCTAGCTTGAGGTTCCTAATAATTGTTTTTCTTTCATCTTTCCAGCTGCAGGAGCCTTCTCCATACCCCACGTTACCATGGCCACCCACTTGTCCAAGGATCAGGAGAGAGTGCGTAGGAAATGGGTTACATGGGATATTGTCTGTGCAAAGAGGCCTTCCCATTATTACAGCCATGACAGCACGGCTCTGGCTGTATCCTGCACCTTTTGGGAGCAAAGTGGCTGCCAGTGCTGAATTCCTTGTGCTTTTTGTATGTAATGTCAGTGGGGCAGATGCCGTGCAGCAGCACAGAGCTCACCTGCCTGCTTGAACACCTCGGGACATCCAGCACTGGTGCTGCTAGAGGGGTTTCACTAATCCAGCAGTGCTCTCTGTCACATAATCACCCTTTTAAGCTTTGATTTTGTAAGATTACCTGCTGAGCTGGCACGTGATATTCCTAAATGATCTTGTTGAAAAGGTGGTTTCCTGTGTAGTGGGTTTGTAATTCTGTGGCTGGGGTGTGTAATTATCTGCATCGGGTTTGTAATTCTCTCTGGTGGCTTTGCAGTTCTGTATTTTGGGTTTGTAATTCTCTATATTTGGCTTGTCATTCCGTGAGTTTGGTACATAGTGCTGTGAATTTGGTTTGTGATTCTGTCTGTGTGGTTTGTAATTCCACAGGTGGGGTTTGTAATTCCCTCCCTGGGGTTTGTAGCCCGTGCCAGCTCAAACACTTGCTCCCTGCACAGCAAACTCAAACCCTCCCGCTGTTGCTGCCCAATTCCTGGTCACTAGAGCCCTGTGTGCTGTCTCAGGAGGTTTTGTTGCCCCTGCTCTGCAGATCAAATGTGTGAAGGGGGACCTGTTCTCGTGCCCGGGCACGGACGCCCTGGCTCACTGCATCAGCGAGGATTGCCGCATGGGCGCCGGCATCGCCGTGCTCTTCAAGAAGAAGTTTGGAGGTGTCCAGGAGCTCCTGGATCAAAGTGAGTGGTGCCTGAAGGAGCTCCTGGTTTCCAGCAGGGAGGGTGTTTGAGCTGTGTGGGGTTGTGGAGTGTGGCTGCTTTACAAACACCGTGATTTTTGTGCTTTAGAGAAGAAGACGGGGGAGGTGGCGGTTCTGCAGAGGGACGAGCGATACATTTACTACCTGGTAAGGGCTGGGGTGTCCCTGGGGCACATCCCTGGAGCTAAAGTGTGTCACATATCAGGCATTGATAGCTGTGGGGGTTTTGGTCACATTCATGGAATCATGGAATCACAGAATGGTTTGGGTGGGAAGGGAGGCTCATCCTGGGCAGGGACATCTTCTACCATCCCAGGTTGCTCCAAGCCCTGTCTAGCCTGGCCTTGGACACTTCCAGAGATCCAGGGGCAGCCACAGCATCTCTGGGCACCCTGTGCCAGGGTGTCACCACCCTCCCAGGGAGGAATTCCTTCCCAGTATCCCATCTAACCCTGCCCTCTGGCAATGTGAAGCCATTCCCCCTTGTCCTGTCCCTCCAGGACCTTGTAGAGAGTCTGTCTCCATCTCTGTTGGCTCCCTTCAGGCACTGGAAGTGAGTTTCTGGAATGTTCCTCTCAGTAAAAGTTATGAGGTATCCTCAGACATTGCTGCTGAGGAGCAGCCAACCTGTTCTGTGCATCTGTATTTCACCTTTACCTGGACAGAACTGGCTGTTAAATTAGAGTGCTTGAAGCTGTGAAATGTAGTTCTTTGTTCAATTCTTTCCATGGGAGTAAGTCTGGGTGTGGAGTTTCAGGATGTCATGGCATGTGTGTTTTAGAACAGTATTTAGTGGACAGTAGTTTGCAGTGGTCGTGCCAAAGGCACAGTTGAGCCTTTCTATTTTTCTTTAGATCACAAAGCAGAAGGTTTCTCACAAGCCCACGTATGAGAGCATGCGGAAGAGTTTGGAAGCCATGAGAGCTCACTGCCTGAACAACGGAGTCACCGACATCTCCATGCCCAGGTGAGGGGCTCAGGAGCTGGGTGTTGAGTTTCTGGAAGGATGTCTGAGGGCTGCTCCCCTGCTGTCAAATAAGAATTCAATTATCCACCCCTATCCACCTCCTCTATTCAATTGGGCAAATCTAATTTGCATTTCCCAGTGCCTTTCAATAATAGCAAAGCACATTGGAGTTGTTCCCTTGTTCTCCCTGTGTTCTGTGGGTTTATGGGGAGCTGAGTCAGGGCCACCTCAAACTGCAGCTGCCCCAAGGGCTGGTTGGGCACAGCACGAGGCCCCACAGCTCTTTTGGTGCTTTATCTTCCAGGATTGGATGTGGGCTCGACGGCCTGCAGTGGGAAAAAGTCTCAGCCATCCTTGAGGAAGTGTTTGAGAACACTGACATCAAGATCACAGTTTACAGCCTGTGAGAAGAGCAAAGAGCCCCATTTCCCCCAGAACCTGTGAACTGACAAGGGGGGACCTGCGTGGGGAGCACGTTCTGCATTCGAGTGTCACTCACGTGTGTGACAGTGACAGGGGCTTCCAGCAGCAACAAGCTCCAGAGAAGTTGATTTGGGGTGTTAATTAGCAGGAGGCAGCGGCGCTGTGGAACCCTCGGGGAGCTCCCGGTGTGTCCCTGCAGCCACCAGGTGTCACTGGGGCTCCACGCAGCGAAACGGAGCCGCTGCCTCTCGGGGACTTGGGGTTTCTGTTCGGGTTGGTGCTGATGAGCTGCCCCAGGCAGCCCTGTCACCTCTGCTTTGTTCTGTTTGCAACGTCCTGCCTGCCACTCGGGTCACTCACCGGTTGGCACAGGTGTAACACTTTAATTTCTCCCTTCTGGCCACAAATTGGGTTTGCTGAGCTCGTGCTCGCTCAGGATCATGCTGTGATGTTAAATAAACAGTGCCCTGCTGTTGGATCGGTACCTGTGGCTGGTCTGGGGACAGGCTGGGATTGCAGGGAATGCTGGAGGGGTGTAATACACCTGCTGGGGATGTTTTATGAAGCAGGTAGATAATTCATAGTCTGCAGAGCTCAGTTTGGTGGGGATCCAGACAGGTTGATGTGCTCTAAAAACTCACAGGATGGAGTTAAGGTGGGATTTTCACATTTCTTTGTTTGCTGCATTTGTACTCCAGGTGTTACACAAAGGTTGGTGTTTGTCACGCAAAACAAAAGCAAATCAGTAACACCCCTGGTTCCTCAGATCCATGGAAAACTCCTGATTTGGGAGAGTTTGTTCCAGAACTGAGGAACTACCACAGACGTTTCCTTGGTGTTTGGTTTCCCACCCTCCCACAATAACAAATCTTTTGGATTTCTGTCATTCTGAATGCCCAGAAAAGTGTCAGGTGTGTTGAATAAAAGTAAAAATGGGACATAAGAGTTGGGAATTTTGTAGCATGACAGGGTTCCTGATTGGATTTCCTTGGGAGGGGAGTGGGTTGAGCATTCTCTGCTCTCAGCACTGTGGGTTACTCAGTTCTGTGGGGATTTTTTGCTGCTGCAAATCCTGTTTGTGTCTTTAAGATCTCCCAATTCTCACTCTCCCTGTTCCTTACCCATATTTTGTAAACCTGTTTGGTGGGGAATTGCTGTGTGTGGGAAAAGTAACCTTGGACAAAGGGAAACTTGGAGCAATGAGCTGATCCAGAACAGGCATCGAGGCTGCTCATGGATTCAGTCCTTCCCCTTATTTGTGTCTGGGTTTTAGTTCTGGTTCCTCACTGATGGCATTCCCGTGAGCTTTGTTTTACATGGAAAATGATCCTGGTCTCCAGTACTTGTGTGTACTCTGGAAATTGTTTTGGCATTTAGTTCTCACTTCTCAGCTACAAAATATTCCCTGTGTGGCTGGCCTGGGATGTCCTCGAACTCGAATTTGTCAGGTTCAATTTAGGACTCCTTGCAAGTAGAGAAGAAGGAATAAACAGTGCTTTGGCTTTTGCAGTGGCTTCCCATTTTATTTCACTTTGCTTTTCCCAGTTTTATATCCCAGACATCATTGTTTGATATCGAGTTCTTGGGCTCCATCGTGATTTGGAAGAGAGCTGTTGGCCCTGAGTTAAATCACAGCTCTGACTCTTGAGGAGAACATAGGGAGAAAACTTCTTTTTCACCTTAAATCCCTTTCTTTTCCCCATTTATGAAGGATGTGCTTTCTAATGCATTTATTTAACCAGCAGCTTTTTTCTAAGGTCTTTTCCCATGAAGTATTCCCAGAATGTGATCCCACAGCTGCCTGTGGGTCACTGCCATCCCTTTCACCACAGCATGGGTTTGGTTGGGGCAGGGAAGGGGAGGAACAAAATACACCCTAAAAATCCCAAACACCAGAGGTCTGTGTTGTGTGTGTGTGTGTGTCTGGAGTCCTGCAGGGCCTTGTGTTCCAGAGGTTGGTTCTCCATCCTGCTGGAATTAAAGCTTTGGGAAGCAGGACTGGCCCAGGTGTCCATGTCTGGCACATCTCTTCATGGATCCTTTCTGATCCTGGGGAAGGAAAAAGAGACATGTCCTAGAGACTCTCCAGTACCCCATAGAAAAGGGAATTCTGCAACAACTGGGATTTCCTTTAATGGTGTTTCGTTAGGGTTAGACTTTGGGGTGTGTGCAAAATCCCCTTTTCTCTCCATTCTCCTCCCTGTTGTGCTGGATATCATCCATGTGAGGAACAAGAAGCTGTGCTGGTGACCCTGGAACCTTTTTTATTCTTTATTCCTGGAGGAGAAAACAGAAAAACTCAAAATCCCATAGGAATCTCCTGTGGGGGAGCAGATTCCAATCTGTGGAAGGCGAAATTGGCTGCCTGGGATTATTATCAATATTCAGGTGACAATAACAGAAATTGGAACCCAAATTAAAGAGAGGAGAGTTAACGAGTGAGCCCCTGGGAACCCTCACTCACCTGAGCCTCAGTGCAAGATCTCAGCCAGCTTCTCCTCGTAGTACAGGAAATTCTCCTGAATATCCTCCCAGGGCACGAAGGACTTGGCCTCCTCCCCTTCCTCCTGCTCCACAAAGTTCTTCCACACATACTCAAAGTCTTGAGGCTTCATAATCCTCAGCTTGCAGCCGGCCTCCTTCATGCTCCTGAGGGCCGCCTGCATCTCGGGCTCCTCCCACATGAAGAGCCTCCCCACCATGATGGTGAGGCGCAGGGCCTTGTCCTTGCGCAGGGCCTCGCAGATCCTCTGGGCGCAGGTGACGCAGGGGCTGGAGGACACGTACCAGGTGACATCGTGGCGGGCACCGGCCTGGCACGTGGGCAGGATGGCGTTGAAAAAGGCCATCTCGGCGTGGGCGGCCGCGTGCTCGTCCTCCAGGTACCCGCGGCGCGTGGCCGCCTCCTTGCCCGGCGTCTCCACCACGTAGCACAGGAAGGTTTTGTTCCTGCCCGAGCTGTATTCCACGTTCCTGAACTGGAATTTGAAGAAGATGGCTGGGAGGCGTTCCCTGGGGAGAGCAGAGAGGGCTTTCAGAGGCAGATGGAGATGAGGGTCACGGTGTTGGGGCAGCCCCGTGTGGGACCACGGGCAAATAAATCGCTGCATCTCCCCTGATTTCTCTGTGTTCAGAGGTTCAGGTTATAAAATATCCTGGATCAAATCCAACTTTGCTGGGAAAAGGTGGATTTCCTGCTGGAGTCCCTACTGATAGACTTCACCTGCTTTTTAAATTTATCGTCCACCTCTTCCCTCCTGTGACTCCAAGTAAGTGAGGAGAGATCTCCTTGTGATGGAACATCTCATGGGATGGCTCTGGAGACAGGGGAGTGGGATGGAAAAGAGTGGAAAAATACACATGCTTCCAAGAATAACGCTTTTCCTGCTTTGTATCCTGGATAATTAGTGGTTCTTTGGCTAATGGTTCTTTAATTAATGATTTTTTGAAGGGCAGACACAAGACACCCATTCCAGAGCGATGTCTGCAATGAGTTGTTTCACAATAACATCAGGTTTTTAAATATATCAGAGGCACAGGGAATTTCATCCCTGATTTAACTCTGACAGCAAAGGGGTCACAGCAGCGAGGAGGTTGGCTCTGGGTTTTCATGGAACAGCTGAAGCAGCAGCAACCTGCTCCAGGATGGATTGACTCAGGATGGATTGACTGGGAGCTGGCTTTAGCCAGCCCTTCCAGCTGGATTTTATTGCTTATCTCGGCGTGTGCCTGAGCTTAGCTGGGATGTTCACCTCAGTCTCTGCTCCCAGCAATATGGAATCTGCATTAGCTCAATTAATAACGTTCCAATAAGGAATATAAACAACACTCAGGCAGCTCATTCCAATGCCTGGCAACCCTTCCAGTGAAGAAATTCCTCCTGATGTCCAACCTGAACCTTCCCTGGCACAATTTGAGGCCATTTCCCCTCATCTTGTTGTCTGGGAGAAGAGGCTGATCCCCACCTGGCTCCAACCTCCTGTCAGGTGGTTGTGGAGAGTGAAAATGTGTATGGAAATCATTTAGAAAGTGTTCACAGGTTCTGAATTCCCACATTATTCTTAATACAAACCCCTGCTCTGACACCAGGCTGGGGTGGCACAGATCACCTGAGGATAGGAAAGGTCAAAACTGAAACCTTCCTCCTCCAACTGCTCTGAAAAGCATCATTAAATGGCATTTTTTAGGGATTTCTAAATGCTCCAACCTAATTTATCAACATTTTCCCTGGGTAGCAAAGTGTTAGATCATCTTGAAACCAAAAAAAGTTGAAATTTTGAGGCAGAATCATCAGTCTGGGATTGAAGTTGCTGAAATCAGGTGGGCTGGAGGAAAGAGCAGCTGCCCAGTGTGACCCTGGCGCTGTCAGACAGGAGAGAAGGAAAACTTCTAATGAGGGAATTAAAATGTGGATTATCTAAAAGAGTAACAAGGCCCAAGGAATTATTCCTACAAGGAGCCTCATTTACACCTGGGGAAAGTGGAAATAAATGTGTCAGGAAATGCTCCCGGATTGGGAATTACTGGCATCCAGCTCTGTGTTCAGCCAAAAATATGGGATAATATTCTTAAAGAGAGTGATTGGCTTCCCAGTGTTTCCTGGAAGCCACACTCCTCCTGGAGCCATAAGCAGCAGGCTGAGAACTTGGCTGGGAGTCCTGAGATGCCCCTAATCCGAGGGCTAAAGCTGAAATGCAACATAATTGGGTTTAAGTGCTTCTTCCCTGGCTGCAGTTGTGTTTCCTCATCACTCACACAACTGCCTTGATTGGCTGAGAATTTGAAAATCATTGGAAAAATCCACGTGGTGATCCCAGGTCAAGGCCCGGCCTGAACTCCCGGTGTCCTCCTTAAAATGAAAGTAAAAAAATCCCCGGGGTTTTTGTACCTCTTTTGGGGTTCTTTAGGATTCCTGCTTCGCTTGCTCACTCTCCCCTTTGCAGGGTGGAAAATCCTGTCAAATCCTGGAACACTGGTAGCATTTCAAGAAAGGATTTAATTGCAGGACAATGCTAAGGAAGTTTTTCAGCCATGGATAGCCCAGGGCCTTGGGCTTAGCAGGGAAGTTTGGGCATCCTGCTCAGTTCCTCAGCATTTCTAACTGCAGGTTGAGTGCTCCAAGGCTGGAAAATCCAATGTCCTCATTAAAATTCATTTTAGTACCTGTCTGAAGTGTTCAGAACTCGGCCCAGTGGTTTATATCCACAATTTTTGGTGCCTTAGCTCCATACCTAGCAGAGGGATGTTCTTTCCTTAAAAACCACTGCTAATCATTGTTATTTCTATGATTGTGTGTGGCAGAGACCACCCCAAGAAGAGGTTTTTTCACAGCAGACACATTTTGAGAAGAAAATGGTTTTTTTTTTCTACCCCTCTGCAGGAATGGAACTCAATTTTGTGATGGCCAGAGGTGCTGCCCTGCCTCACTCACCCTGGTCAGAACAAAGAGCCAAATCTCACCTGCCCAGTCTTTCCTACCAGAGCCCATGGCACAGGCAGAAGGATTCCAGGGGATATTTTAGAGGTCTGAGCTTTACTTTTAAGCAGTTGGAAGGAGCCCTGGGTTTGGTTAATTTGCTGAGACACTCCTTTGGTGACTGATAAGGGAAGCTGGAGGGGAGAAGGACACATCCTGCTGCTCCTACAGGGAGTGTTTGGAAGGGCTTGGAGGGAGCAGACACTGAGGGCTTTTCCTGCTTGCAGCTGTCAATTATGGCTGAGAGTTCAGCTTCCACCAGATCCCTGCGATATCCTGCTTTTCCAAAGGCCAGGCTCCCTGCTGCCCTGCTGCCTTCAAAACTACCTCTTGTTTTGGAGCCTTTCTGCAAGTTGGGCTTTTTGGTTTCTGTATGAAAGTCAGGTTCCAGCTGTGGCTGTGGAGCTCTTGAAAATGTGAACCTTTAGGTCTCTTGAAAAATCTGTCCCTCAGGCCCATCAAGCCAATCAGCCATAGCAGGGGTGTTTTTCCTGATCCACAGGTGGAGAAACTCTCAGACAAGAGCCATTGATCACAGCAAGAAATCAATACCGAGCTCTCATCAAAGCCAACACCTCCATCCCCATCCCATCAGCGGGGCTGGGAGGCAACCAGCACTGCAGAAACAGAGCTGTTCCTATAAAACAAGTGGATTTCTGTGCCTGCCTGGTGTGAGTCCATCCTCTAAAAGTCAGCAAAACTCAGAACAAAAATCCCACAATAAATCCAAACCGTTTCAGACTCTTCAGAAAGGCACTGGCAGAAGATGCTGCTTGTGTTGCCCGACATAAAAACTGAGGCAGAGCTCTCTGAACTCCCCCAATTCCAAATTTAGATCCCAATCTCTTACCCTGTGACAATCTCAAAGGGTGGCAGGTCCTCCCTCTTCACCTTCTTCTTCTTCCCCTCGCCCTCCTCGGCGTTGTCGGGTTCCCCGTTCTGGGCATTGCTGGGCTCCTCCTGCTTCTCTGCCATCTTCCCCAGGACACTGGGATCGAGCCGCGGCCACTGCGAGAGAGAAAGAGCAATTTCTGAGAGCTCTGGGAGCCGAGGGAGGAGGGAAAACAGAGCTGGGAGTTCCTGCCCCAGGCACAGTTGTCAGGAACTAAATATGGAACAAAGCGGCAGCGGCTGGGGCTGGACAGGGTCGGGTGACCCAGGGCTCTCGGGTGTCACCTCCTTCCCCTGCTTCCCCCAGCTCCTTTCAGCGGTCCTTCTTGCTCCCCTTTTAATTTCAAACCAAGTGACAACTTCTCAGTGGGCGGGATGAGCCCATAATTTTACCTGATGGAAAATCCTGGAAGCTCAAGCGGGTATTTATCCCTTGGGGTGACAGACGGCTGGCACGGGGCACCCCCTGCTCTCCCAGCCCTCTCCCTCCTCTGCCAGTGGATTCCATCGCTGACCTTGAAGGACCAGCTCAGCCTGGCCTGGCTCAGGCCAGAGGGGAAAGGGTCGTGGCCATTTTGCTGGAAAATCCCTGGTTTTGGTGGGTTTGGCTCCAAGGATCACCTGGAGCATCCCAGCAGGAAACCTGTGGTTCCTCCCACCCGGCTCATCCAGGACTCTGAGGGGGAGATCTCCTCGTTGGAGCTGTAAATCCAAGCCAGAACCTTCTCCCAAATATCTGAAAGTCCGACTGGAATTCCCAGTGGGCAGCAGTGCTGCTTTTCCCATTGTTCTGCATTTTTCCTCCCCGTTGCCTGAGTGTTCCATAAATTCCCAGTTCACTGGGATATGTCAGGGTTGGAGGAGTTTTCACCTCTCTTTTCTTCATTTCCTTCAGGATTATATGAAATTCTTCCAGCTTCTCACTCTCAATTTCAATCATTTACAGTTTGTATCAATCCCACTTGAGCTGAGTTTAATGAAAACCTGGGTGAGGTTTTCCCAGGGACCAATCCTGGCCAGGCCACGGAGCAAAGGAAAAGGGAAATGTGTGGCTGTGCAGGATTTTGGAATCAAAGCACATTGGAAATTAAACCTCCAGAACTGTGGGCTCTGCACTTAGCTCAGAACCCACCAACAGCAAAATTTGAGTAGATGTGGAATATTCAGCTGTATTTGATTGAGTATTCAGTCAGTATTAGTGGAAAAACCTGTCCTTAGCTTGAGGAGGATAAGAGGTATTCCATAAAAATCAAATCAGTGAAATACCTGCTTTGGAGCCAACTCAGCCTTTGTGATCCTGTTAAATTCAGCCCTTTACAGCTCTGGGAAGAGGCTGCACCATCACAGAGTGAAATAAATCCATGCCACCGGACAGGTCATTTATTATCAGAGAAAATTAATAATAAATTATCACAGAGAATTAATTCTGGCTGCTCTTCCCAGCCCCCCTGCCTTGCTGTGCTGGATATCCTTTGGAGCTTTTCCTCAGTGCCACCATGGGTGCAGTTTTTGGGGACAGAGCAGCCCTTGGATGAGTTGTTGTTTAGGTGGTGTTGTTTAGGTGACAGAGCTGGAGCTCTGTGGTAACAGCCCGACCAAGGATTTGACAAATTCCAAGACATCCTATCCATGGAACATGTATCTTCCACGGTGCAGGATTTTATTTATTTTTAAGCCTAAAATACTTTCCTGCAGGGCAGGGGTGGTGTTGTGCCTCCTGCGTGGTGACAACGCTCAAATTCCCCTTCCCCTGTCCAATTGCTGTCACCTCTGACATTTCAGGCGCCGCTTTTGGGGTGGGAATCCTCTCCCAATGACTGACATCTCATTTCCTCCTAATCCTGATATTTTCAAGCAGCATCCCAACCCCTCTCCAGTCCCTCTGACCCACTCTGCGTTATTTTTGGAAGCTCCTCATGGCTGGGGTCCCAGCTTTGCTGGCCTGGCCCCTCGGAGGGCCGAGCTCTAATCTAATCTGGGGAATGTGGCACCGAGGCTCCCCCTCTTCCCAGCCCTTCTCCAGCTGCTTCCCAGCTCCTTCTAGGGCAGTGCTTGGAACAGCCACGATCCTCCCCCCACCACAGCCAAAAATATAAAAGGGCACCACGGAGCTGCTGTGTTGGAGCCGGGGGTGGGTGAGGGCTCTGGTGGCTTTGGGGGCTCTTTGTGACCCCAAACGTGTCCCCAGGGGCTCACGGAGGGGCCTCGCAGCAGCACTCAGGGGTCCCCAAATCGTGCACCTGCCAGCCAGAGTTTGTGTTGAGGTTTCCCTCCACCTGCCCCTGTCCCCAGTGATTTAATGTTTTATCCAGCTGGCTCTGAATTTGCTCATAAAAATCACAGGATTGCTGAGGTTGGAAAATCCCTCCGGGATCATCGAGTCCAAGCTGTGCCCGATCCCCACCCGGAGCACTGAGTGCCACATCCAGGAATTCCTTGGACACCTCCAGGGGTGGGCACTCCAAACCTCCCCGGGCAGGCCCTTCCAAGGCCTGACCACCTTATCCATGAGGAAATTCCTGCTGATGTCCAACCTGAGCCTCCCCTGGCCCAGCCTGAGGCCGTTCCCTCTCCTCCTGTCCCTGTTCTCCAGGATAAGATCCCAAATCCCCCCCGGCTGCCCCCTCCTGTCAGGGAGTTGTGCAGAGCCAGGAGGTCCCCTCTGAGCCTCCTTTTCTCCAGGCTGAGCCCCTTTCCCAGCTCCCTCAGCCCCTCACAGGACAGAGCCCTGACCAGTGGGATCACGGCTCAGCCACAGGGGACACAGGGACAGGGCTAAGGGACAGCCTGTGCTGGGAGAAGCTTCCAGGCTTTGCTGGATTTATGGATATTGAGGATCCTGCATCCATCCAAGTCCAGAGCAGCTTCTCCAGTGACTTTAGAGGCACCTCTGAGCACTCTGCTGACTTCTATCCCCACATTAAACAGGGATCTCTGCTGTATCCCTGCGCCTGTGTCCCCCGCAGGCCGTGTGCTGTCCCTCTCCTTGCAGCAGGAATTCCCGGAGTTAACCTGGCTGTTCCCCTTTCCCCACCACCCACACCTGCCTGCCACAGGCCTTGCCAGCTTTTATGGCATTCTGGGGCCCGAGGAACATCTCGGGATAGATGTGAGGGTGAAATAAGAGCCTGGCCGGGTGAGTCATGGCTCAGCCGTGCTCTCCATGCCAGGGGACAGCTGGTGGCACTAACAAAACCTCTCCCTAGAGACATTGTCTGGCAGCCAGCCCCCTCCTGGCTTTTTCCAGCTGTAACTACGGCACAAATAAATAAATAAACACTGACAGCTTCCCTTCCTTCCTCCCTCCCTCTCTTCCTTCCTTTGGGGTTCTCACCTGTCCCTCTCCTCCCGCCTCAGGACCACAAAGGTTTCGAGGAAGGGCTGGAAACACTCATGTTCCAAGGGATTGACCTGGGCAGTGCCCAAATCCTGGTGAAAGGTGCTGCAGCTGGGCTGAGCCCCAGGTCAGGGATGCTCTCACCTCTGTACCTGCCTCACCTTCCCAGGCAAACCCTCCCTGCCTCAATCCCCAACCCTCACACCCCGGCACATCAGGAGCTTTGGCAGGCGCTGCTGCCTCCCCAATTAATTCCAAGCCCAACTGGGAGTTAATGACAGCTCCCAGCAGCTTGTGGGCTGCTGCTGCAGCTTCCTGGGAGCAGCTCTGGGGGAAAGAGAGCTCCAGCCCTGCTGTAGCTGCTCCAAGCACGGGAATTTCTGTCCTGCAGCACCCGGAGCTGGGGCAGGGCCGGGCACGGAGGTGACAAAGCCTGGCTGGCACCTCACTGGGTGTTCTATCACAGCTCCAGGCAGCAGCAAATCAAATACAGCTCCAGAGTGCTGGGACAGCTGGTGAATTACGGGATGAGAGGAGCCTTGGGAAGGGCAAGGCTGGAGGAGGTTGGCTGTGCACAAATCCGGTGGCTGCAGTGCCAGGGAGCGACTTCGGGGCCCTCAGTTTAACGGGAAATTCCTCCTCCTGGAGAGGGGCTGAGGTTTGGGGTGAGGGGATCAGCAGAGAGGTGGCTCTGGGCTCCGAGTGCCACCAGCCCTCGGGAGCCATCGGGAGCCCCTCGGGACTCACGGGGACCTCCCTGGGGTGGGGCACTGTGCCCGTTCCAGGGGCTGCTCTGGGGTCGGGACTGGACAAACACCAGCTTGGACGGGGCCAGTGGGAGCTGGTGGGATGATCCTGAAGTTCCCTTCAATCCCAAACCGTCCCAGCATTCCATGATCCCGTGAAACCAAGGCTGGTTTGGGGCTGCACCGCTCAGTCTGGGCAGGAAACCCTCCAGATGACTTTGAAATGTCATTAAAGTTATTTTTATGCAAGGGGGTTCAGTGTGTCTGTTTAAACAGCAACTGCACCAAACGATGCTTTAAATATTAATTCAAGAGGGTGTCTCGCTGAATTTAATTTTCCCAATTGATTTAAAACTGCTCTGGATAGCACAGGGAGGAACGTTTGCTATTTCTGCTGCCTGTGAGAAGAGGCAGGAGGCAAAGAAAAGCTCCTGCTGCACTTACAGGTGGGCTGGGAGGAGGAGAAACTGGAAGGAAAACAAGAATAAGGCAGCCAGTCCCAGCAGCTGGGAAAATGGGGAGGGCAAACATGGGAAAAAAAATCTATTAATCTTAATTTCAGATCTTCCTTTGCCTGCAGAAAAAAAAGTGGGAAGAGGAAATAGACCCAATTTATGAAAGCTGATCAAATATGCATTCATCTATTTAATTGGAAATGTTATTAAAGAGTTGCAGGTATGAACCAGATCTAGAGCCACCAATTTAAATGTAATTCTCTCCCCTTTCCAAAAGCAGATAAAGGCTCTTTTAATCCCTCCTGGCCTCTCTGGATGGCCCTTCTCATCCCTGTTCCCTGAGGACAGGACGGGCAGTGCCTAAATCAGCCTTAACTCCCCCAAATCCAAGGTGCAGCCAGATCCCACCTTCATTTGAGGGAGAAATAATTTACATTTGCCTGTCCTTTGGCATGAGGGACTTTGTGGGAGACACAGAAGCTGTAAATAAGTGCAGTGGTAAGACAGCAAAGAAAGCCCTGAAGTGTTCTAGGATTTCTTTTTTCTTTCTTTTTCTTTTTTTTTTAAGCAGCTTTTGAAGTCTCCAGTGCTGCTGGCAGGGCTTTGTGGGGCTGCTCCTGCTCCCAGCCTCGGCTGCTCCATGGCCTTTTCCTGCTGCTTTTCCTTGGGAGAGCACAGCCCTGGGCTGGCAGCAGCCCTGGGGAAAGGTGTCCCGAGCCAGGGGGGGGAAATAATGGATCAAAAAGACAGAATGAGCAAATTTTATGAGGAGCTACAACTTCCAGCTGCTCTCAGCTCCCGGGGTTTGTTTCTCAGCCATGCTGAGCCCCCAGCTCTGCCCAAGCTGGATCCAGGAATATTCAGCATCTCCCAAAATCCAGCTGGATGTGAGGCAGGGAGGGTCCCAGTGCCAGGAATTGTCCTCCTCAGAGAGGAGCCCCTCACGGGGGTGTCCCCAGGGGAGGGTGGCCGTGCTGTCCCCAAGGAGGGGCCTTGGGGACCTTTGGGTTCCAAACCCATCCAGGCCGTGCTCTCCCAACCTGCCCCAGGAATGAATCCACCTGTGGAGCCTTCCCAATCCCCTTCCCTTGATCCCCTGAGCTTTTAGAAACCTCACCCCAAACCGGTCCAGCCAGAATAACTTGGATTGATTTATTTATTCTCAAAAAAAAAAAAAAAAATAATAGTGGCTTGTTTTTATTCAAAGCAAATACAATTTATGTTACAATAAAGCCCTCCCACCCCTCTCGGGGTACCCCCCACCCCCAGTTACAGCCCCAATTACAACCAGTGCCAGGAAGAAGATCCACGTGCCCCTTCTCTTCAGATTTAGTGCTATTAGCAATTAAAAATAATGTAAATTCTGTCTGGAGACACCAGAGCTCAGGTTTCTACAAAAGGCCAGGATAAGGGATGGACAAGGATGAGTCCATGCACTCCTTGTGCCTGATTCCATCCCATTCCTTTGGAATTCCTTTTATTTTAACCTTTCCTGATTAATAACGGAATGGAAATGCTCCAGGATGAGGCACTTGCACTGCACCTGACAGATTCTCCGTGAGGCTTTTTGCCAATTAAATAATTAATGACAACCTTCGAGGCAGTGGGAGCAGGCTCACAAATTTTACAGACTCTGGTGTCTCTGTACTTGAAAAAAAGAACAAAATTAAATGTTTTCTTCAAAGGCACTGGTGTGAGTTTTTCTGATCTGATGAGGAATGGCACACTGAGGTGGAAGAGAGGAATTTCCTCTTGGGAGAAGCATTGGCACGCTGCTCATTGCTGCTTTATCCTGGAGCAGGGAGGGGAAGGAGTGGGATGCTCCCCAAACAGGAGGCAGAGCCCAATCCCCATCCACCAGCAGAACCAGACCCGTCCCTTCTGGCAGATAAAGAGCTAAAGCACAAATCAGGGGATACAGGAACATGAAGCAACAGCACAAAGAGCGAAAAAATGGAGTAATTTCTTTTTTAAAAAATCGAGTAATTTATTTTTTTTTAAAAAAACAAGTAATTTCTTTAAAAAAATCAAGTAATTTCTTTTAAAAAATCAAGTAATTTCTTTTAAAAATCAAGTAATTTTTTTTAAAAACCAAGTAAGTTCTTAAAAAATGGGTGTGCACAGGTGAAGGGCATTTTGGTTTGGTCCCAGCAGAGCAGAAGGGATTTGCCACGTGTGTGACCAAGCTCTGCTCTCGGGGGGGATGGTGGCAGTGGCCGGAGGTGCCGGGGCTTCCCAGCCTGAATTATCCCAGATCATTTGGCTGCTGGAATTTGACCTGGTGGCATTAAGGACAGGGACCAGCTGTAGCCCCCAAACCTGCTGGAGAAAACCCTGCAAAGGCACCTCAAAGGAGCGAACGGTGCAAACCTCTCACAGAGAGAGCCACGGCGGGGCTGGGAGGAGGAGGAGGACGAGGACGAGGAGGATGAGGAGGACGAGGAGGATGAGGAGGATGAGGAGGACAAGGAGGACGAGGAGGACGAGGAGGACGAGGACGAGGAGGAGGACGAGGAGGACGAGGAGGATGAGGAGGATGAGGAGGACAAGGAGGACGAGGAGGACGAGGAGGACGAAGACAAGGACGAGGAGGACGAGGAGGATGAGGAGGAGGCAAGCCCTGAAATGAACCCCCCAAACTCTTACGCCTTGGTTCACCTCAGGGCAGTTTAGCTACACAAAAACGCCTCGGTTTAGTCTCTCTTGCACGGTTTCTGCTCGGGGTTGTCCTTCCAGACGCGGATGGTGAGGCAGGTGGCCATGGCCAGCCAGCCCAGGTAGGGCAGCAGCAGCAGCGCTGCCACGCGGTTGATGCGGTACCAGGAGCACAGCGTGCCTATGGCCAGCCCGTCCAGGCACAGGATGTCGATCAGAGCCTGCGGCAGAGGGAACTCGGTGATTCCAGGCTGGGGAAGGCGGCCCAGCCCCGCCCGGCACCGCCAAAATATCCCCGTGGGACGGGGCTGGGGGATGTCCCACGATCCCAAACTCCAGGACATTGTCCCTGGGCTCCAGGCAGCGACATCTGAGTGTGTCACACCAGCAGCCGACACTAATTAGTGTGCTTGTCTCTGCTCGTGATGGAATCCCACAAATTAACACCCCGCTCATCCCCTTTGCTGACGACGCACCCCGCTCGTGGTGGTTCCGAACGAAATTTCCAACGGCACCTTCCGCCCCCGGAGTGACAAAACTCGGGGTGGAATTTTGGAATGGGAAAAATTGCGGTGGAAACGCAAATCCCCATCTGTGCCTCTGTCACCCCCGGCTCTGGCACCTGAGGCGGTGCCCGGTGCCCGGTGCCCTGCCCGGGTGTGGCAGTGCCCCAGCCCCGCCCTGGCTGTGCCCGATAAACCCCTGCGAGCTGCTCCCCCAGGGACACCGACAGCGCTGTTGTCACTCAGGGTGTGACCCCCCTAAAGGACTTTATCTCCCAGCCCCGACCCTTAACTGGGGGTGCAGCCCTGGCACTGCCCGGCCCCATCTCCCACCCCGGCTCTCGGCTATCGGCGCGGGGCGAGGCTGGAGGGGGCTGATACCATTGTCTGGGCTCAAACTCCCTGTGCAGCCACACAATTCTCCTTAGCACGGCTCCAAAGCACCCCAAAGCCGGCCGGGAAGCCCCATTACCATGTTCAGGTTGTGGGCACCGAAGAAGAAGGGGGGCCATGCCCAGTTCAGGGCCAGCTGAGCCCCGTAGAGCCCCAGGGGCACGATGGCCTTGCTGCTGCAGCCGCCCAGGTCGTTCCACACCAGGTAGGAGGCGTAGCTGTGAGGAGGGACAGCCGTCAGTGCCCGCACCCACCCTCGGGAGGGGCACAGTGTCTCAGGTGGGGGTGTTTCCCACAGGGATTTGCAGGAGAGTGGTGTTTGCCCAGCAGGATCCACGTCAGGCGCTCTCTGTGAGCAGGGACAGGGCCGAGGGAACAGCTCAGGGGAGTTTAGGTTGGATCTCAGGGAAAGGTGCTGGGCACTGCCCAGGCTCCCCAGGGAATGGGCACGGCCCCGAGGCTGCCAGAGCTCCAGGAGAGTTTGGACACCGCTCCCAGGGATGCACAGGGTGGGATTTTGGGGTGTCTGTGCAGGGCCAGGAGTTGGACTGGATGATCCCCTTCCACCTCGGGCTATTCCATGATTCCATTCCATGATTCCGTGTCCCTCCCCCGTCCCACACCCGAGTGGCTCCTGTCCCCTGCCCAGTGCCACGGCTGGTTGTGGCATCTCCCCCAGGCTGTGCCCCTGACTGGTTCAGGACACCCCAAACCCAGGGCAGAGCCTGGCAGGGCTGCTCTGGCCGTGCCAGGGCCAGCAGGACGGGAGGCAGCGGCCTCAGCACTCACCCCATGCCCGTGTACAGCACGGTCCAGGCCACAGGGAACATTTTCCGGGATGGGCACCAGGAAGGCTTTTTCAGCTTCTCGTACCACGCTGGGATTTCCTTGCGGTTGAGGAACCAGCCAAGGAAACCCCCGACGTGGGGCAGGACGGTGAAGCCCACAGTGTAAGCCCACATCCTCCCTGGGGGCTCAACGTCGCCTTTTTCCTGCTCCGGGTTAAAACCAAAATCAGAGCATCACTTTCAAAGGATGTTTTTTCCCCTGCTTCCATCCTCCAGTTCCATATTCCACCTCAGTCCATATTCTACTTCAGCCCCTAAGGTGGATGGGAAGGATTTTATGTGTTCAGCTCTCTCTGTCCCTCTCTGAAATAGGGATTATTCCTGTCTGGGACATTTTTCCCCCTGATTTTCCCACTCTTTCACAGCTCCCTGCAATATTCCTGCGAGCTGGGAGGATTCTGAGGAGAGAGGGCTGCAGGGGCTGTGCCCATCCCTCCTCCTGGGGCTGGCAGGCTCTGAGGTGCCTCCTGGAGCTGCTCCCCCTCCTCTGCTGCCCTGAGGATGAAAACCCAGACTCCACTCAGACTTCCCCATGATTTTTCACCATGGATTTCTATTTTAATTTCTATTTCAAAAGAGATCTATGACGGAAAAATCCTTGCAGCAGCTCAAAGTGCTCCAGGAACCCACAGCAGAGGGGACTCTGTGCAGGAGGTGAGCTGAGGCACAGGGAGAGTTTCTGAATTTGTTCATGGACTTCCTTTTGTATAAAACCAAGGGAAATTTGCTGTAATAGTTACACAATGCGGGGTAACACCAGGACACATCCAGAATTCAGTGTCTGTCCTGTAGCTTCCCCTACAGAGCTCCGGACCTGCCACTCTTCCGTCCTCTCCAAACTCCCCTTCCCTCTGGATCCATCAAGGAATGAAACCCCAATTAGCATTCGGCAGGGGTGCCACGCAGGAGGCGCCAGGAGCGCGTTCTGTGCTGTCAGCACGAGCACGAAATGCACCTGGGAAGGTTCGGGATTTTGGAATGCAGGAGGAGCAGGGTGGGCACGGAGCATCCCTCAGCCAGGGAAATGTCCCGGAGCCTGGAGCGCTGCCCAGAGAAACAGGGAATGTGGGATAGGACTGACCTGAACAGGCCCTGGTTGGGATTTCAGTTCACAATTAACACTCTGCTGCACCCTCAGCTAATTGTTATTGTTGTCGCCGCATCACAACGTGTTTGGGAATGCAGTGGGAGCCAATTCCCTCCTCACCAAGGAACAAACACCCCAGACACCACCCCTAACCAACGATTCCTTCACCTGACAATTTATGGCGCTCTTAAAGCACCCACAGGACCAGGAAACAGCTGGAAACTGACACAAATCCGAATTTAGTTCTGCTTTAAATGTGACCCAGCCCCGCCGGGTTCTGCTCCTCTACACACGGCAGGAATGGAATATGGGAAAAGCGGATTTTCTCCATCCTTTGCATTCTGCAAAGGTCAAAGAGGGTTGAAAAACCTTCTTTTGCCTGGCAGTGCCGCCCCTGGAGCTGCCCAAGCCTTACCTGGGTCAGTGGCTCGCTCTGCCTGGCCGAGGGAAGGGCTGGGACATCCAGGACCGGCGCGTCCCTGCCGCCAGCGATCCCCGAGTGCAGGAATTGGCAGCCGGGTTTTACCCAAATAGCCCCAAACTGGGGCGTGGGGTGGGGCTGGATCAGATTAAACCGGGGAGCTCCCGCTGGGGACAATCGCCGGGAGTTTGAGGTGGTGGAGCACGGGGACAATCGCCCGAAATTTGGGATGGTGGAGCCTGGGGACAATCGTTGGGAATTTGGGAGTGGTGGAGCACGGGGATACTCGCCCGAAATTTGGGATGGTGGAGCCTGGGGACAATCGTTGGGAATTTGGGAGTGGTGGAGCACGGGGATACTCGCCCGGAATTTGGGATGGTGGAGTTCCTGCGGGGGATAATCGCCTGGAATTTGGGGTACTGGAGCTTGGGGACAATCGCCGGGAGTTTGGGGTGGTGGAACCTGACAAGGACAGGGTGGCTTTGGGACTGTCACCACCGGGATGGACCTGGATCCACACCTGGGTCACCCCATCTGAGGGCGCATCCCAAAGCCTGTCCCCGGTGTGGGCACGGGGCAGGGCTGTGCTGTGGGGTGTCCCTGGCACACTCGTGGGGTGTCATTGTCACACTCACTGGGTGTCATTGTCACACTCATTGGGTGTCATTGCCACACTCATTGGGTGTCCCTGTCACAGTTGTGGGGTGTCCCTCCCTGGCACACTCATGGGATGTCCCTGTCACACTCACTGGGTGTCCCTGTCACACTCGTGGGGTGTCATTGTCACACTCATGGGATGTCCCTGGCACACTCACTGGGTGTCCCTACCTGTCACCCTCACGGGGTGTCCCTACCACACTCAAAATGTGTCCCTGCCACACTCACAGGGTGTCCTTGACGTGTTGACAGGGTGTCCTTGACACACTCACGGGGTGCCCCTGCCACGTTCACGGTGTGTCCCTGTCACCTCAGGGGTGTCCCTGAGTTCACACGTGTTCACAGGGTGTCCTTGACACACTCTCAGGGTGTCCCTGCCACGTTCAGGGATGTCCCTGCTGCATGTAGAAGGTGTCCCTGCCACACTCCTGGGGTGTCCCTGCCACATTCATGGGGTGTCACTGCCACACTCCTGGGGTGTCCCTGCCACATTCATGGGGTGCTCCTGTCACATTCGTGGGGTGTCCTTGTCACACTCATGGGGTGTCACTGCCACACTCCCAGGGTGTCCCTCACAGGGTGTCCCTGTCACACTCCTGGCCCGTCCCACCCCCCGTGCCCCCAGGCGCTCATTAACACCCCAGTGATTAACCTGGTGTTCCCACAGGCCACCCGTGGCCGGCCCTTTGGCTGAAATCCCTTGGAATGTGAGAAGAAGCCGTTCCACGGGCATGTGAAATGGCAGAGGGAAAAGCCAGAAATCAATTTCCATTAGGGAGCTGTCTGCCGGGGCTGGGAAAATGAAACAGTAATTGCCTGCATTTCTGGGTCATTACCTAGATTTCATGGATGCAGGAGCGGGGCTGGCACCTCAAACTCTGGGATTTTGCTGCTGCAACAGGAACCAGGAAAACTCCTCTTTTACCGGGCTCTCAAGGAAATGATTTTTTCATGGGAGGAGAAAGAAAGGGAAAAAAAAACCACTGTAAAGAGCCAGATTTTCAGCCAGCCTGAATCCTGCCGTGCCATGGGTTGGTGCAGTGGAATTCCCACTTCCAGTGTCAGACGCCCTCGTTAATCACGCCCCAGCCACTTGCATCTTCTCCCCGAGCCTGTTGCTATTTGCGACTGGAAATTTGTGTCATGGAATGATGCAGCTCCTAAAAGAGCCCCAATGGTTTCCATCGGAGCCAGGCCCTGCTGTGCTGCAGAGCTCAGCCCCTGCTGCCTCCACCAGCCCCTGGAAACTCTGGCAAAAAGCACAAAATTTGGCAATTTTCAGCTGGTGATTTTCCTCCCCCTGGGCACGAGCCCAATCCCGTGGTTACCGGATGGTTTGGCAGGAGTGTGCCCAGGCTGGTTTGGAATTTAATGTGCTGGAAGAAGGAGAAGCTGAGGGTCAAATCCCAAGGATCTGATGACTCTGTGATGCTGGGAATGCTGCTGGTGATGGGGGAATAGAAAATGGGAAGAGGAAAAAAATAACAGGGGCAGTTCTGGGCCTAAAAGTTGTGTCTTGGTCTAAGCCAAGCTTCAGGGCAAAGAAAGGGATCAGGGAGTCATGGAATGGTTTGGATGGGAAGGGACCTTAAGGATCACCCAGTGCCACCCCTGCCATGGGCAGGGACACCTTCCACTGTCCCAGGGTGCTCCCAGCCCCGTCCAACCTGGCCTTGGACACTTCCAGGGATCCAGGGGCAGCCACAGCTTCTCTGGGCACCCTGTGCCAGGGCCTCCCCACCCTCACAGGGAAGGATTCCTTCCTGATTTATTCCTGAGGTGCATGGAAAAACGGGATGAGGTTTGTCCCTGGTGGCTGCCAGCGGGCTCCCATTCCCTCCTGGGCACGAGGACGTGGGACCTGGCTGGCCTGGACCCGGGAACAGCCCCTCTTGCAGTGTTTATGGGGTGGTGATGAAGCTGAAATTTGGCAGGAGACAGAGAGAGGGAGGCCGAAAGAGCAGGATCAGGTTTGGGAAAAGCCTTTGGTGGCACCCCCAGTGCTGGATTTACCTGTGGCATGAATCCATCCACAGACACCCCTGGGCTCCCTCCTGCCCTGGGCACATCCTGGAACAGGGAGCAGCCCTGGGAATGCTCTGGAAATGTTTCCTCCAGCACAGCCCTGCCTTTCCCCCACTCCCACTGATTTCCACCTCGATATTTCTGTGTTAAATCATTTCACGGTGACCCAGGCTGAGCTGAGGCTGCTTTGCAGTGGAGCCGTGTCCATCCCAAAGCTTGGGAAAGAGCAGGATCAGGTCTGGGAAGAGCCTTTGGTGGCACCAACAGTGCTGGAGCCAGAGTGGGTTTATGTGGCACAAATCCATCCACAGATACCCCGAGGCACACGTGTGGTGCCTTTGGGGTCCCTCCTGCCCTGGGCATGTGCTGGAGGATGGAAGAGCCCTGGGAATGCTCTGGAAAGGCTTCCTCCAGCACAGCCCTGCCTTTCCCCCACTCCCACTGATTTCCACCTCGATATTTCTGTGTTAAATCATTTCACGGTGACCCAGGCTGAGCTGAGGCTGCTTTGCAGTGGAGCCGTGTCCATCCCAAGGCTCGGGACACTCCGGATTTCGGAGCCCTGGCCCTGCTGCATCCCTGCAGAGTGTGGGACAGCAGAGCTCGGTTACACAACGCTGTTTGTTTTCCTCTTCTTAGCAACCCCCGCACGTTGTCCCCGGAGGTGCTCGCTCCATGCAAGATTAATTGCTCAAATATAAAGGCCCTGTTAACCTGAATATATTATTGAAAAGCAGCATATTTCAATCTGCCCTAGATTTGAAAATAGAGATGCCGGGTCAGCTGCTGGCATAAATCTGCAGAGCTCCTGGAAGCCGGCGGAGCTTCCCTGATTTACATCGGCAATAAAGGCGGCCTGGATCGGCTGCCGGGGTGGGGACTTGCCTGGCTGCCACCAAGGACGTGGCAGGGGACAGGCAGGACCCTCGTGGCCATCCCTGTGACCTGCCAGCCCCGACACTGCGGCACAAAACATTTCCTTGTGCTGTACTTAAAAAAAAAAAAAAACAAAAACCCAAAGCAAGGCCCTTCTTTTTTTTTTTTTTTTTTTTAAAAAAAATCTTTAATTTTTTTTTTTTTTTTTTTGGTGATGCTGACGTGAAAATCTTGGATAATATGAAGGGATACAGGAATTTCCAGTTGGGGTTTTTCCATGTGGGCTGAGGTGGGTCTGGGCTGGAGTCCCCAGCCCCTCAAATTGATGTGGATTGAGCAGGGAGCTGGATTTTCATCTTCTCCCCACTAAAGGGAATTTTTAAACGGATTGTTTTGGGGATGAAAAGTCCAGTTTTGGGGTGTTCCAAAGCCCTGCCTGTGGGACAGGGTGGGGTGGGGTGCACAGGGGTTGGAAGG
>VZTJ01006141.1:259748-274581 GCA_013397795.1 Orthonyx spaldingii | reverse complement strand
CCCCAAAATCTCCCCTCTTCCATTCCCATTCTCCCCTCTCCATCCCAAAAATCTCTCCCTCTCCATGACCCCAAAAACTCCCCTCTTCCACCCCCACAACCTTCCCTCTCCATCCTGACATTCTTTCCTCTTCCATCCTCACAACCTCCCCTTTCTATCCCAAAAACCTTCCCTCACCACCCCCCAAAATCTCCCCTTTCCATCCCCACGAATTCCCGTTTCCACCCCCACATCCTCCCCTCTCCATCCCCACGAATTCCCCTTTCCACCCCCACATCCTCCCCTCTCCATCCCCACAGCCTCTCCTGGGAAGCCTCTGCTGCTCAGGGACGGCACAAGAAGCTGCAGCAGCAGCAGACTTCTCTCCCTCTTAGCTCATCACGCTGGAAAAAAAACATAAAGGAGCCCTGGGATCCCGAAATTAAGGAGGCAGCTGAGGCTGGAGAGCTCGTGCAGATTTGTGGAGCGAGGAGCAAATCTCCTGGAAGCTTCTGGAAGCAAACTCTGCACGCAGTCAGGTGAGTTTGCACTCCATGTACCATTTTTATTTGGACATATAGATATATATATTTATATATTACATAATTTAAAAACAGATTATTTGTAAAAAGAAATTGTTTTGGTTTGGGTTTTTGGGTTTTTTTTTTCAGGTCAAAGCCACCCCCCTCACCGTGTCCCACACAGTTCAAAGGTGACCTGCAGGTACCTCTGTCCCCATCTCCCTCATCCTGCTGGGACAACCTGTGGTTTTCCATTCCTCTCCCGCTGGAAAAAGGAGCTTTTTGTCCCTGTCCCACCCCTCCAGAGCCAGTGCAAAGTGTCCCTCAGTGCCCTGCCCCCCTCCTGCAGTGCTGGGGGACTCCTGCAGGGCTGGGGAGGGGACACTGAGCACTTGGACACCGGGAAAAAGGCGAGGAAGGACCAGAGGTGACAGTGACAGTGTGGATTCAAGTATAAAACCATCACCCAGAGCTGCCACCAGCCCTGAGCAGCGTCCTGGGGCACCTGGTTTGGGCTCAGGGGTGGGGAGGGGTGTGGGGAAGGGCTGGAAGGGCTGGAGAGGTGGCTCTGACCCTCAAAGAGCTGGGGCAGACTCCTCCATCCAGGAGGGAAGAGCTGGAAGAGGGTGGGATTCAAAAAACACCCTCAAATTGGCTCAGTCGGAGTAAAAATAGGCTCAAAAGGAGTAAAAATAGGCTCAAGAGGAGTAAATAATGCTCCTGTGGGCCCTCAGCCCTTTTCCATGCACCATCCCAACCTCCCGGATGAATTCCTCCAGGATAAAATCCTCCTGGATGAATTCCTCCTTCCAGCCCTCCAGCTGAACCAGGAATTCCCCGGCTCTCTGTGCCCTAAATTCCCCTCCTGGACAGCCCCTGGCACCAGGAATTTCCCCCGAGCCCCTTTTCCTTCCCTGGCGTGGCACTGGCAGAGGCAGCAGGGCTGTGGCCGTGCAGTCCCAGTTCACCACTCCCACAATCCCAGTTCACCACTCCCACAATCCCAGTTCAAGCTTTTTTCCACCCAGGAATCAGTGCCAGGAAGGCTGGGAGAGGTGAGAGCAGAAGGAGGAGAGGCACTGATGTCCTGAGAGAATCCTCCCTCTGCAAATCCCCTGAGAAAAACGGATCAAGTGGATTTTTTTTTCCCTTTGTACAGCACCTATTGAAAAGCTCCCTCCTCTGTCCTGGACGTCACTAAGGCTCAATCCTTTCTCATAAATCGAAAAAAATATCCTTTATGGCCTTACAGCTGCAAGGGGAAGCTTTAGCTGGGAAATGAGAACAAACGATGAGCAGCAAAAGCTCTCCCTGATCCTTTAGAGTTCCAGGAGCGTGGCTGAAGGAGTGAATTAAAGCTGATGGGCCGGTTTTTGTTCTTACCAAGGTCTCGGAAAAGTCCTGCTGGAGACACAACCCAAGCAGGGAACCGACGATGATTCGCTGACCTAGGGGCTGATTAGGAGAGGAAAGGGAAAGAACGAGCGGTGGCTCCTTCCCATCGCGGCCAAAAGGCTCCATCTGGTGGTGTTTGCACCCAAAAAGGAGCCGGGGAGGAGCGGGGGGAGCGCGGACCGTGCTGGTTAAACTGGGTCACAGCAGGGGAAGGGTTTTAAACTCCAGGGAGAAAAGGGGTGGCACGATGGGAACAGGAATTTTGTGTGGAGAAATGCACCCGCGAGGGGACAGAGAAGCCAGGGGAGGTCAAAAAACCTGAGCACGGCCAGGCTGTGCTGCCCTGCACGGGGCCAACACGCCCAAGCAGAAGTGGGAATAATGCAGCAAATATTTTAATGCTTTTCTCTTTAGCAGAGCCCAGAGCATTCCCAGCAGGGAAAAGGGATCCTGCAGGAACAGCCAGGGCCGAAACGACAAGCTCAGATATGGAAAGAGGCTGAAAAGATTGTTATTCTGTTAAAAAGAGGCAGGGACAGGAGAAATGTGAGCGTGAAAAAATTCAGGCTGGTCCTGCTAAAGCCTGGGCAGCTGCAAGGGGAGAAGAGGGAGGGGTCCTTCATCTTGAGCTTGGGCAGGAGAGGGAATATCCAGCTTAAATCTCCTGCTTTTGCAAAAATCAGGGAGGTGTGGAGTGGGAGAGAGGAGCTGGCTCCTCTCCTCACCCCAAAATCACTCAAGCATTGGTCGGGAAAGGAACCAGGACAAGTCCCTGCCCAGAGGAGCCTGGTCCCTGCATGGAGCTGCTCTGGGGATGGGCTGCAGCTCCAGTGCCTCCCAGTAAGAGCCAGGGAGGCCAACTGGAGGGCAGGAGGATGACGAGGACACTGCCTGTCCCCAGCAGGAGGAGGACAGGAGCGCTGCCTGTCCCCACCGCCAGGCACCCACAGGTTTTTAGTGTTTGGGACGCTGCTGGTGCTTCCCAGCCGTGCCAGCTCGGAGCCCCTGAGCCCCCCGGAGCTGCAGAGCTCCAGGCTGGGGCAGGGAACACCGGCCAGGGGCCAGGCCAGGAGGGTTTCCATGGAAAAGGGTTGGGATGTCCAGGAAAAGGCTGGGAAAGGCACAAGTGCTGGGCTCAGGAGCAGGGGGAAGTGGAGCAGCCCCGCTTGGTTTGTCCCTGCTGGGATTTCCAGCTGGAGCAGCCAGGGCTGGAATCACCCTCAAACCCAGGGGATGGAGCTGTCAGCGATGGGGAGGGGGCTCTGCTCCTGCCCCGGGGGGCACAGGAGCCAACCATGCACACACAGGCATTGGCACACTCCCTGTTCCTCCAGAGGAGCTGGGGGTCCCAGAGATACCCTATCCCAGAGATTCCTCATCCCAGAGATTCCTCACCCCAGAGATTCCTCATCCCAGACATGCCCCATCCCCGAGATGCCCCCTCCCAGCAATGCCCCCTCCTCAGCAGCTTTTTGAGGCATCAAACCCAACAAAGCAGAGCCCCCCCTGTCCCCAGTCCTCCCCTGGGGGTGCAGAGACCCCAGACCCTGCAGCAGGACGGTCCCAGCTCCAAGCCACGCTCTGTCCTGGAGCTTCCTTGGCTGCCTCCTGTCCTGGGAGGTGCGGAGGGAGCACTCGGTGGCCCCCCCGGCCCCGTGCCCCTCAGGAGGTGAAGAAGCGCCGCAGCACCAAGTGCCCCAGCACCACCACGGCCGCCACCAGCACGTACTTCATGTAAACATTGTCCAGGTCGAGCGCGGCCACCTGCCAGGGAGGGGACACGGTGGGGTCAGTCCCGGCGGTGGCCCTGACCCCCAAAGAGCCCCAAATGCTGAACCTCCTGACCCCCAAACCCTGACCCTCTGGCCATCCTGAGCACCCTGAGCTCCTGACCCAAAAACCCTGACACCCTGACCCTGCTGACCCCCTTGGTCCCCGTGACCTTCAAACCCTGACCCTGCTGACCTCCTTGGTTCCCCTGACCGCCAAACCCTGACACTCAAACCCTGACCCCCAAACTCCCAAATCCTGACCCCCTGACCTCCAAACCCTGACACCTTGACCTCCCAAACTCTCATCCTCCTGCCCCCCTGACCCCAAGCCCTGCCCCTGCTCACCCATCCTCCCTGCTGGGCGATCCAGTGGGCGATGCGGTTCTGCAGCATGAATTCCCCGACGTAGCGGGCGATGAGGCGCAGGAAGCCGGAGATGCCGTGCTGCCACACGTGCATGGCCATGCGGTACCCGAAGGCCAGCAGGGTGATCACCCGGCCCCAGTTGATGCCACTCTCGAAGAGGCTGCAACAAAGCCAAGGTGTTCCCTGAATCCCTGCCCGGAGCTCCCAGCTCGGCGTCCCGGAGCTGCCCAGGCCTGGGGAGCTCGAGCGGTGTGGGCAGGATTGAGGAAACGGCCCCAAGTTGCACCGGGGAATGTTTAGGTTGGATATTATGGGAAGTTTTTTCACTGGAAGGGTTCTCCAGCCCAGGGGATCTTGAGCAGTGTGGTCAGGGCTGAAGAAACGGCCCCAGGCTGCACCAGGGAATGTTTAGGTTGGATATTATGGAAAATCTTTTCACTGGAAGGGTTCTCCAGCCTTGGAACAGCTGCCCAAGCTGGGGGATCTCAAGCAGTGGGGTCAGGACTGAGGAAAAAGCCCCAGGTTGCAGCAGGGAACATTTAGGTTGGATATTTGGGAAGATCTTGTCACTGGAAGGGTTGTCCAGCCCAATGGATCTCAAGCAGTGGGGTCGGGACTGAGGAAATGGCCCCAGCTTGCACCAGGGAATGTTTAGGTTGGATATTATGGGAAGTTTTTTCACTGGAAGGGTTCTCCAGCCTTGGAACAGCTGCCCAAGCTGGGGGATCTCAAGCAGTGGGGTCAGGACTGAGGAAAAAGCCCCAGGTTGCAGCAGGGAACATTTAGTTTGGATATTTGGGAAACTCTTGTTACTGGAAGGGTTGTCCAGCCCAATGGATCTCAAGCAGTGGGGTCGGGACTGAGGAAATGGCCCCAGCTTGCACCAGGGAATGTTTAGGTTGGCTATTATGGGAAGTTTTTTCACTGGAAGGGTTCTCCAGCCCAGGGGATATTGAGCAGTGTGGTCAGGGCTGAAGAAACGGCCCCAGGCTGCACCAGGGAATGTTTAGGTTGGATATTATGGGAAGTTTTTTCACTGGAAGGGTTCTCCAGCCCAGGGGATCTTGAGCAGTGTGGTCAGCACTGAAGAAACGGCCCCAGGCTGCACCAGGGAATGTTTAGGTTGGATATTAGGGAAAGTTTTTCACTGAAAAGGTTATCCAGACCTGGCACGGGTTGTCTAGGCCGATGGATCTCAAACAGGTTGGATATTAGACTGGATATTATGGAAATTTTTTTCTCTGGAAGGGTTCTCCAGCCCAGGGGATCTTGAGCAGTGTGGTCAGGGCTGAAGAAACGGCCCCAGGCTGCACCAGGGAATGTTTAGGTTGGATATTATGGAAAATCTTTTCACTGGAAGGGTTCTCCAGCCCTGGAACAGCTGCCAGAACACCCTCCCTGGACAGATTTAAAAGCCACGTGACTGTGGCCCTTGGGGACACGGTTTAGTGGTGGCCTTGGCCGTGCTGGGGAAGGGTTGGGCTCTGAGAGAACTCTCCCAACCCAAACCATTCCGTGGTTCTGTGGTTGCAGGGCTGGGGATGCTGCACCAGCCCTCGAGGCTCATCCCAGCCACCCAGACATGGAGATTTTGTGGCTGGAAGAGGCTCCAAAATGTGTCACTTGATGCTCCTGCTCCAGGGCTTGGCACTGATTATTTAGACTGGGTTTGGAAGGTGCTTTTCCTGGTTTCCAGCAAGAAGGGCAAAAAGGTAATAAAAAATTAATCAAAAGAGTAAACTGAGGGCCTGTGGTTCAATCTGCTGCCCTGGGCTGGTGGTCCCTGCCTGCACTGAGCCTTGGAGAGGGAATTAGAGCCTGGGAGGGGACACAGAGAGCAGGTGGCACGAGGACAGGGACAGGGGTTAATTCACCTGTGTGTGACAAGGGGAAGGACAGGGTTAATTTAATTTACCTGAGTGTGACAAGGGTTAATTTACCTGTGTGTCACAAGGGGAAGGATGGGATTAATTTAATTTACCTGAGTGTGACAAGGACAGGGACAGGGGTTAATTTACCTGAGTGTGTTGCTGCCTCAACCCACGAGGCTTCCCGGACAGCGGAGCAGGAAAAGGACAGAAAGGAAGGAGTTAGACACAAACACTGGAGAAAAGAAGGAATTGGACACAAACACTGAGCAGAGGGCGCAGGGACAGCGCTGTCACAGCCAGAGCTGCTCAGAGGTGACAGGAACCCAGAGACCCGTCCTGCCTGTGCCGCGGGGCTGCAGGACCTGGGTGAACGTTTCATCTGCAGCGTCCTGGTGTCCCTGCAGACAGAACCCCGTGGTGCCTCCTCGATCCAAGCCTGGCAGGAAGTTTTCCAGGTCTGTGCCCTCACTCCTCGCCTGTCGCTGTGCTTTGGGGGGCTGTCACCTGCACCAGGCTCTGTGTGTCACCTGCAGGCTTTGCCAGCCCATCCTGAGCTATCCCTGTAGACCAGGTTGGGTGGGCCCTGAGCCACCTCAGGGTGGTCTCATGTGTGGCACCCTGCCCACGGCAGGGGCTTGCAGTGAGGTGATCTTCAAGGTCCCTCCCGACCAAACCATTCCACGATTCCATGACTTCTGTGACCATCCCATCTCCAGAGCCTGTGGCTGGAGTTGTTCCTTGGGATGTCCCAGCCTGGAACAGGGGGCAGCAGGACCAGCAGCAGGTGCAGGGCTCTGGTTGTGTCCCTGAAGGGGAGCAGGGACAGTCACAGGCTGTGTGTCCCAGACTGACCCCAGCCAGTTGTGCAAGGACTGGGAGGCCTGGGAGGGGGAAATGATCCAAGCAGTGCACAGGAGGAGGAGCAGACAGGCAGGAAACACAGGAATCATCCCAGGAATCATCGCTGGGAGCTCGGCCAGGGCCGGAGGGTGAAGCTTTGAATGGACAGATTGTGCTGGGGCAAGGGTTTGACTTACAGCACTGACCAAACCTGACCTCCCCTTCCCTTCTCCTCCAGGAAAAGCTCCCAGCCCGCGCCAGGAGCTCCAGAGGCTTTACCTGGAGGCGATTTTGGTGAAGTGCTCGTAGGCGTTGTCGCGGGTGGGCTGCAGGGTCTCCAGCATGGTGCGGAACTCGGCGTCGTAGCGCCTGTAGATGTCGTCCCCGATGATGGCCAAGCGCTGCCCCACCTGGGTCCCGGTGCTGCCGGAGCGAGCAGGGAGTCAGGGCAGCCTCTGGAACACGGCCTGGCTCAGGGGGAGGGCTGGGGGCAGGGATTTACCTCTCCAGGTCCTGCTGGATTTGCTCGATCTCCGGGTCCGGCGGCACCTCCGCCCCGCGCTCCTCGCGCTCCTGCTGGTAGCGGTAGAAGGCGTAGCTCCGGAACACCTCCTCAGCCTCCTCCGCCACACGGTCCTCTGGAGAGGCACGAGGGACAAAACTCAACAGACAAACTCGTCTCCCTCCATTCTCTAATTTGAAAGAGGCCATTCCCTCATTTTCACCCCGAGTTTGTGCTGTTTGTGTCAACACCGGCCTTTTGCAGCAATCCCGAAAAAGACCCGACATAAATTAGTTCAGAGGGAATTAATTTGGAATCCAGTCATGTTCCTGAGGGCACAGCCCCCTTTGGAATCCACTCTAGGCAAGAGGCAGCCCCAGGACTGGCACGACACAAAGCAGATGTCGGAGCGCTTGGCACTTGGCGGGTTTGGGGGATCACCCTGTCCTTGGGGGACAGCACCTCCAGCAGCAGCCAAACCCTGTCCCACCATCCCATCTCCAGCACCTGGAACCTGCATTTCCAACCTGAGATGTTCCTCCTCAGGGCTGGGAATTGAGGTGCTGCCCCACAAACCCCGTACCCAAGCCCCCAAAACACCCCGCGTGCTCCTCACGGGGTTTTCCAGCTGCTCCCATCTCCCTGTCCCGGATGGGTGCAAGGATGGGACAGAGCTGCAGTGCTCAGGTGACACCAGCAGAGCTGAAGGGGAAGGGCAGCTCCTGTCACTGTTTTCAGGGCTTGTTTTTTGTTTTCAGAAATGGGTTTATTTGGTGGCAAATAAAATCCTTCACCTTCTGGGAACCGGGAGCTGATGCTCCAGGGAAAGCCAGAAAATGAATCCAAATGACTCAGATTTTCCGGGCAAGGAGACCAAACAGCCAGACTGAAGAGTAAATTGCTGCAGCAAAATAATCCCTGGGTTTGACTACCCCAGGAGCTATTTTTAGTAACAACAGGACAGGAGGACACCCCCTCTTCCCACAAGTGCTACCCCCAGCACCCACTGGGATCGTCTTGGGGTATCTCCCACTCAAGGGATCTGGATCAGGGTTTGCCTGGTGGGTTCCCAGTGCCAGCAGTGCCAAGGGGAGGTTTGGAGCTGCTCAGGGATCTCTGGAAGGGAGGAACTGCTCCATGCCTGCTCCCTCCAGCCCTCTTGCCTGGATCCATAGCGTAGGCCAGACCTAGAGAGTCCCAAACATTCACCACCTGCATTTCTGTGTGAGATCCTTAACTTCTCACTGCTCCCATCTCCTGGGAGCAGCTGAGCTGTGGGACAAACTGGCAGCTCTGGCCAAAAATTTCCAAATAACCACTCCAGGCAGTAACAAGGACGGATGAAACCTGGCCCTATGCGTTGGAGCTCAGGAGACAGGGATCAACTTCCTGCACAGAGGGAGATTCCAGCCTGGAAACAGCCACAGGCTCCCCAGGGAGAAGACCTGGGAAGCAAGAGCAGCCTCTGGAGATTTCTACCCCCAGGGAAGGCCAGCTCCACCTCACTGCAGCTGCAATTCCAGTGTGGGATGAGCAGCTGCTGCTGGGTTTGGGTTTGATCCCAGCAAGCTGGGATCCCTGGTGCTTCCTATGATCCGTTAATAGCGATTCCATGAAGGATCCAAGGGTGATCAGGGTGATCACTGCGCTGTGCTGGCATAATCCTGCTGGAGAGCAGAGCTGCCAGGCAGGGAGATGGGAAACTGCCATCCCGGAGGAATCTGCACAGCACAAAACCTTCCCCTCTCTCTGCTCTTTAGGACAAGCACCTTCCACCCTGAGGAGGAGGAGCAGCACCCCCAAAGTGCCTCCCCGCAGAGCTGAGGGGCAGCCTGGGCTGTAAGGCAGGGACTCATCCATCAGAAAAGGAGATTTTCTGCTCCAGGTTCCAAACTGGGCTCAGGAAATGCTGCTGTAACCCTGGTGGGCATGAGCAGAGTTGTTCCTCCTCTCCATCACACACTGCTCCTGCCTTCATCTACAATGCCCTGAAAACACCAGGAGAGGAAGGTGCCACCCAGCCTTGGCACAAACAGCAGCACCTTGGCCGTGCCCGAGCCGAGGAGGACAAGGGCTCACAACGATGCCCAAGCAAATCCCGGAGCAGGAGCGAAATCTCGGCTGCATCCAAAGGCAAACAAGCAGAGCCCCAAATGAAATCCAGGCTCAATCCCCGCCTCAAAGCCTCCTTCCATCCCTCAATCCCACAGCACGTGCTGTGGAAGCTGCATGTTCCTGGTGCCCACGAGGCTTCTGCCACCTCCAAATTCCAGAGGTGGGATTCCTCCCGCCTCCCCCTGAGTTTTGGGAAGCAGAGGGATGCTGGGACTGCCGATGTCTGTCAGAAAACAGGAACTGGACTGTGACTCAGCGTGCGCAGAGCCTGATTTCTTACCAGTTTTCACATCAGCATCTCACCAGCCTCAAGAGGAAATCAGCAAGTGACTGCTCCTGGTTCTGGATTTTTGTACCTCCTGGACTTTGGCATGGCAAGGATGGGGTATTTTCCTTCCAGTGTAACCACAGGCTACGGCACTGCCACAGGGAGAGGAGCCCAGGCAGGAGCAGAGCAGAAATCCCATTGTCAGGGCGATGGCAGAGCCCCGAGCTGGGCCTGAGCTCCCCCACCCCAGCCCCGAGGAGCAGCTCCCAGCCCCGGGTGTTGACAGAGCTAACTCAGCTCATTTCCCCTCCCTCTCCTGCACAGCAGCACGAGGAGTCACCGTGTCCCACATTCCTTCCTGGTGGGATGAGCTGGGAGCTGAGGGTTTCTCCCGGCCTCCTGCCGGCCCCGTTCCCAGTTTCACCCAGTAACCACGGCAGGGGCTGGGCTGGGCTGGGCTCACACAGGGACAGAGTGACCCCGGTCCTGCTGAGCTGCAGCTCGTCACCACTGCCCTGCCAGGGACCTGATGTCACCCCAAAGCCACCCAGGGACCAAGGGTGTTTTCCTCCTGTGATTTAAACCCCAAACACCTCCCGCTCTCTCGTGCTCAGGGAAGGAGAGTAAACGGCACCAGGCAGCTCCCAGCACTTCATTCTCTCCGTGCCTTCCAATCCCACACTGATAATCCAATGCCAAGCACACAATCCTTGATTTTTTTGGATGGAAAAGAACCTTAAAGCTCACCCCGTTCCACCCAGGGACACCTTCCACTAGACCAGGATGCTCCAAGCCCCTGGCATCTCCCAAAAGCATTGGGCACCTCCCAGATCAATCCAGTTCATTAAGGACCTGATCCGTTATCCCAGCCCTGCAAAAAGCCCTGGAGGCAGGAAATCCCCTCTTGCCAAAGGAACACAGCAGGTGAATGAATAAAAAAATAAAGGTTTGAAGCTGCTCCCTCCCTTGAGCACCCCAGAACCCTTTACCTGAGCTGAGCCTGCGCCTGTGGCTCTCCCGGCGCCCCTGCGCCTGCAGAGGGTCCCCCTCATTCCCTGAGGCCATTGCAGAGAGGTTTGGGAATGTCAGCTTCACCTGGAATGGATGAAGACAGTGAGTGACCGGAGCCCTGCGGTCCCTCACAGCCGCAGGAATCCCCTTTGGCACAGCTGAAAAGCTGGAGGGCTGCTTGTATCCCTGCCCGAGCTGACTCCTCCCACCCTTGGTCATTCCCACACTCACTTTTTTCCGGCCCACAGGACAGTTCTGCTCTGTGCACTGAGGTCACACTGGATTTTTTCTCTTCGAGGCTCTTACCACTGAGTCATTTGCCAAAAAAAGGGATGTCACGCCTCCCTATCACAACAGACTTCCTTCCCATGTTTGCTGGAAACATACTCCATCCTGCTCTGAGGGAGCTGTGGGCTGCACCAGCTCTTCCTCAGCCCAGACCACAGAGCCTCATAAAGGGCTGGAAGCAAAAATTCCGGCAGCAAAATCTCCCTCTGCAGCCTCTGGCTGTGACCACAACGAGCTGCCGTGACAGCCTCAACAAGAGATGAGCCCTGATTTCCTCCAGGACTCCAATTTCCTCTAATCCCCCCTGTTCTTCACGTTTCTCCTCTCAGAAAATAAGACAATTAAATGAGAACTAAACACAAAGCTCATCTTACCCCTGAGGTTCACAGGTATCCTAAACCTGCAGTTCAGGGCTCACCACAGCTCCTTCACCCTCAGGGGTTTGGGGGTGAGGCCACGAAATTCCCATCAGGATTAACGGGATCAGGGCAGCTCCTCGCTGCTCTGTGACATTCCACAGCATATTCCCAACCCACACTTCCACAGGGCAGAGCTGGGGGGAGTTTCCTGATTTGCACCAAGCCTGAACTCATGAACGAGACGCAATCCCTGACCCCGACACCCCGAAATTTAAATTGCATCCTGGACAAAACAAAGGAAGTGCTGGGTAGGGATAAATAACCACCCACAGCTATGGCAGAAGTGCACAACGTGGTCCAAGCCCAGGAGATCACACTGGAGATTGTTCAGAAGGGAAAATAAATGTGAGATAGGAAGTGCAGCCCGTTCTTGACTGGGATGGGGGCTGGAAGTGCGAAGCGGCTCTGCCTGGTGTGGAAAACCACGAGGTCCTGGCACAGCTGCACTGGGGGAGCCTCGCCCTGCTGAGCCCGATGGAGATGCTGGGTTCTCCTTCATTCCGGGGATGGGAGGACAAGGTTTCCCCCTTCTCTCCCAAGCTCAAACATCCCCATCCAAGGAAGAGCTGAGAACACGATGAGGATCATCAGCTGGGCCCGGGGGTAAATCTCTGCGGAAAACTGCTGGCCCTCACCCAGATCAGCTCCAGAGCTGCCTCTCCTGGCTCTTGGAACCACGGAATTCCCTGCCCTGGATGGTGCAGATCCCCTGGGATGGTGTCCGTCCCCTCCTCCAGCTGAGGAGCCTCCTGTCCTTCATCCTCTGCCATCCCAGGCCGTGGCTGAGCCCACCTGCACTGAGAGGTCTCAGTGCTGTTCCCAGGCTGGGAGCAGCTCCTTGGAGCTGTGGGAACCGGGAGCAGCGGGAATTTCCTCTGCACCCCACAGTGCCACGGCCCGGGCGGCACAGGATGCTGGGGAGGGTGTGGCTGCACCCAGCAAAGAGCTCAGCTGCCCCTGGAGCTGTTCCAGCTCGGCCTGTGGGGTAGCAGGGCTGTGTCCCACAGCCACCCAGGGCTCCCCAGGGTGACCGGGACTTCTCCTTGCAGCCCTGTCTGCTTGGAATGAGCGAGGGCTGTCGGGAGTGAGAAATTCCTGGAGCCTGTGGAGCGCAGCCTGGCCCGCACGCAGATGACTCATGACTTTCAGCATGCATTTCTGCTTTGAAGCACTGCAGGAACTTTTGTTTTCAGTTTCCTTCTCGGTCCTGGTAGCGCTGTCTGCCCTTGTGACATCAGCCATGTCACAGCCAGGTCCCCAGCCACTGCTGGGCCCAATCGCCCAGCACAGAAAAGAGTTCACAGCCCGTCTCTGCTGGGTTCAGAGTGCCTCTGACCATCTTCTCCAGGTTCCAGAGCTGCTGCCCGTGCTCCTCCTGCTTCCCAGCTTCCCCCTTTGTTACGGGAACTGGAGAACAGAGAAGGGTGTGAAGGAGGAGATGACACCCAAACACCCAGCCCGGGGCTGCAGGAAATGAAAACTCTCCAGGATTTGAGTCAGGGCTCAAGGGAGGGTTTCAGGGAAGCTGCAGGGTCTGATCCACCTGTGAGGGTCTTGTAGGAGGCTGCAGAGGGTTAAAAGCAGAGCCAGAACTTTGGGTGGGATTTGGCTGCACCTCCAAGGTGGCACAGGGCTCTTTTCTTTATTAATGAATATTTGCCATGCAGGAAATGAACCTTCCTGAAACCCCCCCACCCCTCCAATAAAACAAAGACCTTTGCCTCAACTGTTCCTCATTTCCCCCTCGTCTCCTCTTCTTCAATGTCTCGGACACATTTCCGAGGTGTCTTTAAGGCACACTCACCACTTCTCCCAGCTTTTCTCCAAAGAAAAGTTCCCGAGCTCTGGGTTCAGGGAAGATGGTGGGAGAGGGAGACAGATCCATGAGGATCCACAGGAGTAGCAGCAATCCCTATATCCAAGCCCAGCCGTGGGGCTCTGGAGTCACCCCCTGACGTGTTATGAATGCCAGGAAATGGATGGAGCATCCCCTGGGACGAGCCTTTCGCAGCTCCGGTGCAGGGCAGCGATTCCATGAGGCCGTGCAGGGCAGAGACCCCTCCCGGGACAGAGATCCCGCAGGATTCCTGTGCCTGATCCCATCCCTGCCCGGCCAGCGGAGCCAGGGCCGCTCCTCCCCCTGCCCCAGGGCAGCAAACTGGGAAGAGTTTGCCCCGTTTGGGGTTTGCCCAGTTTGGGGTTTGCCCCGTTTGGGGTTTGCTCACCCAGCACCAAGGTGGGCAAACGACCCCCAGCGTCCCCCCAGCCCTGTGCCGGTGCCCGGGGGTCCCTGGGGACAGCACAGCCGCAGGTGCCATGCCCGTGTCCCGGTCACAGCCCGGGCGTGGTGCCACCCCCTGCTCAGCGCGGTGGCGCGGGTGTCACCAGCAGCTCGGCGGGGACGGCTCTACCCGCGGATGTCCCCTCCCTGTGCCACTGTCACCACCGCGGCGGAAAAAACCCAACGGGAGAAAATACAGTTAAAAGAGGGGAAATTCCTTTTTTTGGGGCAGGGAAATTCCCTCTTTGGGGCAGCGACCCGCTCGGAGCGGCACCTCCAGCCCCGGCCCGGGGGTTTCCCGCACCCAGCGCGGCCACCGAGGAACCCCCGAGCACTTTGTCGCTGTCCTGGGCAGTCCGGGATGCGGCCCCGGCCCTGTCACCCCTCCCGCACCCCCGGAGCCCCCGTGGCTCCCGGAGCATCCCTGTCCATCCCTGTCCATCCCCGTCCATCCCTGCCCATCCCTGCTCCGGCCGGGCCCGGGGAACAGGGATAACCCGTCCCGGGAGAGTTTGGGGAGGGGGAAAAGGGGGTCCCCCGTCACTCACCGCGTCCCGACGAGGAGCAGAGGGTCGGGATATCCCGGGAGCTACCGCATCCCTGCCGGGATCCGCTCCATCCCTCCGGCCGCCTCCCTTGCTTCCTCCTGCCAGGAACGCTGCGCGGGCAAAGGAAGCGCGCGGGGCCGGGAGGAGGACGGAAAAGAAGAAGAGGAAAAAAAAAAAAAAAAAAAAAAGAAAAAAAAAAAAAAAAAAAAAAAATCAAGTAGAAACCCAGCCCCACTGACCATAGAAATGTGCGGGCGCGGAGCCGCGCAAGAATTCAGCTCCCTCTAGAGGCACCAACCCCGGCGCGGGGCAGCGCCGAGCACCGGGGGCTTTTTGCGGGGTTCCGGGGGCTCCTCGGGGGGTCTCTGGAGGTTCCTCCGGGGGCTCGGGGGAAGCTGAAGCATCACCCGGTCCCGGGGCGCTGCGCGGCTCGGTGGGTGCCGGTGCGGGGTTGGTACCGCACCCCCCGTGCCGCCCCCGCGCCCTCCTTGCCGGAAATCTGCGGCTCCTCCCTGGCTTCTCCGGCGGTTTTTGGAGCTTTTCCTCACGGCTGCACCTTCAGGTTTGCTCCAGGTTCCCCGGCCGGGAGCTCCGTTGACGTCACGTTAGAGAGTTTCTGGTTTCTGGGAGGGAACTCGTTTTGATCCAGCGAGAAAA
>VZTJ01006141.1:241740-258078 GCA_013397795.1 Orthonyx spaldingii | reverse complement strand
AAAAAAAAAGAAAAGAAAAGAAATCTATTTGCTGGTGGAATTGTGCAGCAGCTGCGGGGATGGAGCCGCTGGATTCGGGATTCTCGTGGCATTTTAGAACGCGCTTGCTGGTGCCTAAATCTGTGCTGGGGCTGGGAAAAGGACGGGGAAAAGGGCCGGGAAAAGGGCTGGGAAAAGGGCTGGGGAAAGGGGCTGTGTTCAGCTGCGCATCCCCAGCCCTCAGCGGTGCCAGCTCGAGGTGAGAACGCCCTTCCCGTGGGCAGAGGCTGCAGCAGGAAGGGAACAGGAGGGCGCAGCTGGAAGGTGGGAGAGCCTCGGGTTTGAGCAGCCGGGATGACGCGGCACTTTTAGATGAGGGCTTTGGAGGGTAAAAAAAAAACCTCAACCCATTCCACAGCCAAGCAGCTTCCAGGGGAAAGTCCTGGGGCAGAGCAGAGCTGAGCTCCAGCAGCGCCTGGCAGGGACACCAGAGCAGCTCTGTCCTCATCACTGCAGCCTCGGGACACCGGAGCAGCTCTGTCCTCATCACTGCAGCCTCGGGACACCGGAGCAGCTCTGTCCTCATCACTGCAGCCTCGGGACACCGGAGCAGCTCTGTCCTCATCACCGCAGCCTCGGGGACACCGGAGCAGCTCTGCCCCTGTCACTGCAGCCACAGGAACACCGTGGGGAGATCCTGCCCTGCCCGAGGCTGGGAAAACACCGCTGGGAAGGCGCCTGAGTGGCCGAGGGAGGGGCAGGTCCTTGCTTGGCCCTCACAGGGTGACACAGTGGTGACAGGAGTGGCAGGAACCCAAAGAGCAGCAGAGACTCTGCTGCTGCCGGGCTGGAGGAGGTTTTATCTCCCTCCCTCTGGCCTTTGGCTACTGGAAGAGCTTCCCTGAGCTTTCCCCTTGCTCCTGTGCTAGGGGGAATCTCAGGGAGAGGCCCTGGCAGAGGTGGGAATGCGGCGAGGATGAGCCGCTGTTGGTTTTGGGGAGGCTTCGCCTCTGTTCTCCCCCCACTCCTGGCTGTGCCTGTGTCCCCCTCCCAGCCCTGTCCCCTCTGTGCTGCCCCCCAGCCCTGTCTCAGCCCCTGTCGCTGCCCAGGACTGCGGCTCAGGGCAGTTTGTGTCCGTTGTGTCCGTTCGAGCCGCTCACCGGCACCGATGGCCACCCCAAAGGCCACCCCAATGGCCACCCCAGTGGCCACCCGGCCTCCCAGCCAGCCCTCCCTGTCCCAGCTCCTCAGGGGTCTCTTGAGGGTCCCATGGTGGACACAGAAGCCCAGAGTGGAGGAGCTGGGGGCAGCTGAGGGGTGCAGCAGCCCAGGGGAGCCCCCGAAATGGGAGCACTGGGAGGTTCCCCAGGGGAAAAGCCACCCGGCCACTTGGGCTCGCTGCTGTCCTCCCCGTCTCCAGCTCCTCAGCGGGCTCCTGGAGCTCCTGGGGAGCCTGTGGGGGCCACGGAAGCCCCGAGAGGAGGAGCTGGGAGCAGCTGAGGGCCGCAGCAGCCCAGGGCAGCCCTGGGACGGCGCCGGCGGGGAGAGCACGGAGTCGCTGCTGGGGAGGCTGGAGGAGCTCAGCATCAGGGGCCGCCTGGAGCTCAGCACCGGCGATGTGGAGCTCCTGGGGCCCGGGGACGTGCCCGGGGACAGCCCCGGCAGCCACACAGCCCCGGGGCACGGCCAGGAGGGGAGAGCCACGCCGGGGTATCCCAGGGGCAGAGCTGTGCAGATGGAAGGTTTGGGGCGGGGGTGACACCAAGCCCGGCTGGCTGCAGGGTCCCCACGGAGGGACAGGAGCGTGTCCCCCCTGCTCGGGTGCCCTGCAGGGACAGGGAGGAGCCTGCCGGGCTGCAGCTGATCCCAAGCAGTTGGGGTTTGCAGGACGCTGCTCCTTCGGGTGCTATAAAATCCAGTTTTGCCCTGATTTCCTTAAAACTTTGACGTGAGCCCGGTGTTTCCAGCTGGGACATCCAGTATCCACAGCTGGCAGCTCCACTGCCACTGCTGCCTGTGCTGTTCCCACCCCTCCACAGGTGCCCAGGGGGCTCTCTGGGGGCTGTGGCACCTTCCAGAGCCAGTTGTGGCCCTTGGCAGCCTGTGGCCTCTCCAGACAGAGGGTAGGGCCGTGTCCAGCTCTGCTATCCCTACGGGAGGGTCAGGATGGACCCTCTGGTGCTGTGGCTCCATCCAGACCCCCCTGGCCGTGCTGTTCCCGCAGGGATGGGCTCCCACCAGCTCCGGGTGCCGATGGTGAAGGCGTGGCCAGCCCCGAGCCGATGCTCCCCGCAGACTCCGATGCTGAATGGGAGAAGGAGCAGCTCCTGGAAGGTGAGGGGAGGACTCAGAGGGAAGGGAAATCCCCCCCCTCACCCTTGAGGAGCTGGGGTTGGTGGGAGAAGCCCTGAGGAGTGAATGGACACGGGAAACTGCCCAGGGGGTGTGGGAGGCTGAGGCACCCTCCAGATTCAGTGTCCAGTGTGCCTGGAACGGGTCCCTTAGCTTTGGAATTTCTGGAGCTGGCATGGGATCCTCGCTCAGCCGCTTCTGAGGGAGGTTTAATTCCCACATGGGGGAGGGGAGGTGGCAGCTCGGGGGAGTCACTGTTTCCTGTGGGCTGGTTTTGGTCAGCAGGGGAAGGTGCAGGGCCCCCAGAAGCCGAGGTGTCCCGGGGGAACAGGCCCTGGAGCGCGGGCAGACAGCGAAGGGCTGCGGACAAGGTTGGTGAGAGGATGTGGAGAGTGGGGGACGCTGCTGAGGAGGGTCCCAGTGCCCCCAGGCCTTGGAAAAGGTGTAGGGATGGAGCAGAATGAGCAAAACTGACCCCTGTCAGAGGCTGTGGCCTTCCAGGGGTGTCCTGGAGGTTTTTCCATCCCTCTGTAGGATTTCCCAGCCGGGCAGGAGCAGTCCCGGGGTGCTGCAGGTCAGCAGTGGGCGATGCTTGGCTTTTGGGGCTGCTTGGCCCAGTTTGTCATCGGTGACAGGGGACATCTGCTCCGTGCCATGGAGCCTTCCAGGAGCTCTGGGTGATGAAATGGCACAGCAGGGGTGGGGGCAGACAGAAAGGTTCTTTTCCCAGCTCAGCTGCTGGTATCAGTTCCATCGCAATCGAGCTGCTGTACAGAGACACTTTGTCAGCACTGACATCATCCCTTCCCTATTTTTTCCCTCTGCAGACTCCTGCCCTGGGAGGTGTGAGGGGAAGGGAAGAGGAGTCGTTTCTGAGTGGGGCTGCTGCAAAGCCCCGGGGTGTGGAGCTGGGCAGGAGGTGAGGCAGGAGCAGCAGAACCCTGCTGGGGACAGGAATAAACTCCCAGGGGGCAGGGTTGGATGCGATTTTAGTGGAAATTCTTCCCTGTGAGGGTGGGGAGCCGCTGAGATTGCCCAGAGAAGCTGTGGCTGCCCCTGGATCCCTGGAAGTGTCCAAGGCCAGGTTGGACGGGGCTGGGAGCACCCTGGGACAGTGGAAGGTGTCCCTGCCCGTGGAACGGGATGGGATTTAAGGTCCCTTCCCCCTCAACCCTTCCAAGGATTCTGTGGCTCTGAATCTCCTCGGAGCACCAGGTGGCACTCTCCGACTTCCCACCGAGCCGAGCTGAGCCGGGCTAACCCGGCTGGGAGCCTCGGACACCGCCGGCTCCGGGCTCCGGGCTGGGGGACAGGGGACAGCGGGGACACCACGATGGGACAGCGAGGGATGGGCGCTGCACGGGCCACAGGGGTTTTCCAGGAGCGTTTTTGGGTGGGTGGACTCACCTCCTGCACCCTCAGCAAATCCCAGAATCGTAAAAAACCCACCCAACAACCCCTGGTGTTCGTCAGGTTTGTCACAGAACTTCCTCCCTGAGTTCCCTTTGGGGGTCCCGAGGGAGTCAGGGCACCTTTCCCGTGGTCCCAGCCGTGTCCCCACGCCGGGGTTGTCACCCTGTGCTGGCCCTGGGCTCTGCAGGGACACAGAACATGTGCAGGAACATCTCACACGCAGCAGATTTATCAAATTGATTCAAAAACCCCACCAGACCCAGGCGTGGTTGCTGTAACAGCCCCTGGAGCGTTGATCACGCTGTGTTTGTGAGCCCAGAGCAGCCAGTATGGCCAGCTCGTGTTTTCCAGGCATTGGAAGAGCTGCCAGGCTGTTCAGGACAGGATTCCTTACAAATACACCTTTGATAATCTGCTGTATAAACAGGGGGAGGCTGTGGGAGGGCTGAAAAATCCACTCAGGTAGGAAATCCAAACCATCCCGAGCTGGGGGTGAGTCCTGAGGCTCAGAGCTCCTGCCAGCAGCTTGGGAAGGCTCCTAGATCCTTGGGATGGCAGCACAGAGAGAGGAAGGAAGTTTGGGATGAGCTTGGAAGGTGCTGCAGGTCTGTGGTGATGTGGCTGAGCAGCATCTGGGTGGGTTCCTGCTTGGAGGACAAGCTGGGAATGCCATTCCAACATTCCAATGGGCTTTTCCTCGCCCTGTCTGCCTCTAATGTGCCTCTCTCTCTCTCTCTCCCCGAGGTTTCCTGAGGGTGGAGGGAGCAGCAGAAGCTTTTGGCTGCTTTGGGAGAAGCTGGGCACTGCTGGGTGGAGCTGCAGCCTCTGGAAAGGGCTGAGGTGAGTCTGGAAGAGAAAATCGCCGCTGGAGCTGGGCCATGGGACATCTCTGTGGGCTCTGTGTTGTCACCATGGTGTGCCCTGGTCACAGCTGCTTTTCTGCCTCTTCCACCAACTCATTTCTGCCTCTTCCACCAAATCATTTCTGCCTCTTCCACCAACTCATCATGGCCCCACCTCGGCCAATGTGCTTAAAATTGCAGTGTCAGCTCCATAAATCACTTTTTGAAAAGCTGGGGCCTCCTGCAGGCAAACCCAGCACGTTTCAGTCGAGGTTTTTTTACGAAATGAGCCCAGTTTGGAGTCTCCCCCGTGAGAAGTTTGGTTCAGCACTCTCTGCCTCAGTTTCCCCTTTCCTGTCAGGGGTTGCACAGCAGATCCTCCCCTCCAAAGCACCACGTGGGTCGGTGCCAGACTCGTGAATTGACCCTAAATTGGAGGCTGATGAGGGTTTTGGGCAGGATCAGTCCCCTGGCAATGGAAATTCTCCATCCCCGTGGGGAGCTCCCGAGCCTGGCTGCCCTCAGCCACCAGCGCGCCCCTCCCGCAGGCAGGGACAGCCCGGGAGAGAGGAAAAAGCGATTTCTTTGCCTCCGTGAGCAGGAAGGGCCCATTTTGGGGTGGGGAGGGGGCTCTGTGCCCTCGCTGTGCCCGGGGTCACCTCAGCCCCCGGCTTCTCCCTCCCGCACAGACCAGCCGCGCTCTCGTGCCTTCAATCGCTGCACCCGGGGGTGGGAAGCTCCCAGATAACCTCGGGAAGCGGCACCCGGGGTGCCCGGGTGTTTCACCGGGTTGTTCTCCCTCCGTGCCCGGCTCCGCAGCCCCCTGGCTCGGGCAGGGCAGGCTCGGAGCGCTTTGGAAAGCAGCCGGAGTTCCGGGGGATGCTTGTCCGTGTGAACCCTCCAGCCCAGAGCCGCACAGAGGCTCCTTTCAGCCGCGGGGGTGTCTGCGATGAACAGATCCCGATTCACAGCGCGGGCAGATAAAAGCAGGACCACGCCTGGCGCTGCTCCCGGAGCCGCAGCCGCTGGGAATTGCCGGTGTCCGGCTTGTCCCAGGAAGAAAACGGCGCTGGAGGCCGGCGGGGTGCCAGCAGCTGGGCATCCCTGGGCTGCCCGAGGTGCCCCGTGGCCGCTGCGGGTCCGGGGGTGGCAGGGGGCAGCAGGGCTGGGGGCGCGGTGCCGCTCGGTGCCACCCGCTTCGCTCCCTGAGGCGCATCCTTCCCTCCGTCTCTCCCTAGATCCAGCCCCGGGGAGAGGCTCCGGAGCTTCCAGCCCAGCCGGGCCCCGCCGGGATCGGTGCTGCTGCCTCGCTCCCCAGCCCGGGACTGGCCGGACTCCGGCTCGGCCCGAGCCGCTCCTCAGCTCCAGCTCTTTCCTCGGCTTCATGAAAACACCACGTTTTCCTTTTTGCTTTCCCCTTTCCCATTCCTGGCGAAGGACCCTTGACTCTCCCCCCTGCCTCGATTACCACAGCCCGGCTTTGGTTTGATTTTTTTTTTTTTTTTTAATGAAGTATTTAGTGTGACTAAAACGTGCCCACTTCTCCCTCTCGATTATTCCCATTTCCTTATTAAACAGTTCTGTGTCGAGTTATTTTTTCCTCCTTTCCCAACCCTTCCTCCCTCCCTCCCTCCAGCTTTTTTATTATTTATTCTCTGTGGCTTTTAAGGGTTTTATTCACTCATTTCGTGGTGAGAAGAGGCCTCTGCCTCTGCTCCCCGCACTAAAGGATCGGTGGGGTCAGTTTGGGAACATCCCCTGAGGTTAAAGCCTTACAGAGGTTTGGGAGAAGGGTTGGTTTCTGTCTTCGTGGGCTGGAGAAGCTGTGGCTGCCCCATCCCTGGAAGCGTCCAAGGCCAGGTTGGACAGAACTTGGAGCACCATGGGATGGTGAAAGGTGTCTCTGCCCACGGCAGGGGGTGGGACAAGCTGGTTTTTAGGGTTCTTCCCAATCCAAACCTTTATGAGATGCCCCTTCACCTTCCCTGGGGTGCAGGGGGAGCGTCCCGTCCCCACATCCTTTCCCCATCCGTGCCCTGCCCCGGCCGGGTGACCTCAGAGCCTTCCCAGCGCCGCGGTCACGGCCCGGAGGAGCTGCTGGCGGCGCGGCTCCTGCTAATCTGGGAATTGTATGCCAGGAAGCTCACACCCAGCCCGGACAAAGCCTGCGCTGAACGCTCCAGCGCTCCCCGGGCTTCCCCCTGAGCGCCCCAGCGCTGCTCTGGAGCCGTGCCGGGGCCTCGCTGGGTCCCTCCCCGCACCTGCCCGGGGCTTGGGCAGCTGCTCCAGCTGCGGGGACAGGGTTCGGTGTTCCGTGAGCTGCTGGCACAGCTCGGGGTGCTCTCCGTGCTCCTGCCCGTCCCTCGGGGGCAGGATTTAGCACCCAAACTGCGCCGGCCAGCCTGAAACGCAGGCTGTGAGAGAGATACAGTCCCTGATGCACTCCCTGATCGTCCCCAGGGTGTTTAATCCCGACCCTCGCAATGGCAAATTCCCGCAGCCGTGGTTGTTTTCCTGCCGGCGTGGCTGAGCAGAGCTGCCCTGGCCAGCAGCCCCTTCCCTTGATGCCTCCCCGGGTACCAAAACTCTCCGTCCTTGACACATCCTTAGAAGCCTTGAGCTCCAAATAGACTCCACGGCTGTGCAAACCCGCCCGAGATTTCCCGAAGCAAAGGGCTGGAGAAAATGGGAGTATTATTACTGTCTGGAGTTTTTTTAATTTTCTATTTTTTTTTTTTTTTATTAGCACTCAGCATCTGCCAGGGGCAAGTGTCAAACACCCCAGAGGTGTCAGGAGGAAGGGCTTGACCCGGCTGAGTCACTGCAGGGCTGCTCCTTTCGGGGTTCTGGGCACCTCTGAGGGAAGCAGCCGGTGACAGATGCCGAGAGGAGCCTGGCAGGGGCAGCCAGGCCTTCCTGCAGTGTCCCTGGTCCCCGTGGGAAGCAGGGACGCCTTGGCCAGGCCAGGCCGTGCTCGGGGAGCTGCTGTGCCCTCCGAGGTCACTTGTCACCCTGCACGTGACGCTGCCACATCCTGCTGGCGGTGTTTTAGGGCGGCTGTTTACAAACAGCGCCGTGGTGCGAGAGCAGGGGGAGCTGCTCACGGGCTATGAGAGATGAAAAACCTCTCCCAGCCCAGCCGGATTCCCCTGCACTGACGAAAAACCAGGACCCAGCTCTGGATGGGCTGGTGGAATGGCTCAGTCCCATTTCCATCGCCCTGCTCTTTACTGCAGCCTTGCCCTGAGCCACACGGGCTCGTCCTGCTCATTCTGCACCTCCAGCAGCTCCACAAAACCCTGTTCGTGCCCTCCTCCTGCACCAACATGGAGGGAAAGAAACGCCTGGAATGATGTCCAGGCTGAGATTTGCAGGGCTCATGAAGCTGTTGTAAAGTTGCATTACAAATGTGAGCCGCTCGGATATTCCAGTGATCCGAGCCAGCAGAAGAGAATATTTTAAATGAAATATTCATGGGGATCCTCAGCCTGTGAAAGCGATAGAGCTCTGCTGCCTTCTGTGGACTCACACTAATTTATTTTTTATTATGACCCATTTGTAGGATGATGGGGCCGGGAGGCTCCAGGCGGTCGCCTCCAGCTTCAGATCCCGTTTTTTTTTTCCAGGTGCTCTAAAAGCACGGAACAGCTTCACGATCTGTGCCCCAAATTTGAAACCGCTAAGGATGTAGCCTGGTATTTCTGACACACCAAACCCGGGCTCTGACACAGGCAGCGGTTCCTCCCTGCCCTGGCAGCTCAGACAGGCCGCGGGGTCCCTTCTGTGCCACTGGCAGTGCCCTGGGGTCCCCTCTGTGCCACTGGTGCTGCCCTGGGGCTGCGGGGTCCCCTCTGTGCCACTGGCAGTGCCCTGGGGTCCCCTCTGTGCCACTGGCACTGCCCTGGGGCCGCGGGGTCCCCTCTGTGCCACTGGCAGTGCCCTGGGGCCGTGGGGTCCCCTCTGTGCCACTGGCGCTGCCCTGGGGTCCCCTCTGTGCCACTGGCGCTGCCCTGGGGTCCCCTCTGTGCCACTGGCGCTGCCCTGGGGCCGCGGGGTCCCCTCTGTGCCACTGGCAGTGCCCTGGGGCCGCGGGGTCCCCTCTGTGCCACTGGCAGTGCCCTGGGGCTGCGGGGTCCCCTCTGTGCCACTGGCAGTGCCCCGGTTGAGGAAGGGACCGTCCTCAAACCAACAAAGGGCACTCACAGCCCCGGCCCAGATGGGAGAAATATTTGCCAAACAAAGGCTCTATTTTCAAGGAAATCCTCTGACTTTCTGCCTCAAAGAGAGAAATGATTCAAGCTCTGGCGCAGGCGGCCGAGGAGCCGTGGGTAGGAAATTCTCCTGTCATGGGCTGAGCGGTTCTGCCGCGGCTGCAGTGGGAGCTGGGGCTGCTTTTCCAGGCAGAAACCATTCCTGCTTTACATTTGGGAATGATTTGAATCCCTTTGCAGACTCCAGATGCACCTATTGCATCCCTGGAAGTGTTCCAGGGGAGGTTGGAGAAAGCTGGACGTGTGGAAGGTATCTGTCCATGGCAGGGGATGGAACTGGGGGATCTTTGAGGTCTATCCAACCTGTCCTGGAACACTTCCAGGACTGGGGCACCCCCAGCTGCTGCATCCCCACCTCTGCTCAGCACAGCAAACAGCTTTGGGGTCTGGCGGTGGGGTATAAAACACACTGTAATGTTATCTATAACTCCTAAAGCCCCGCAAAATAAATCACTTGTGCGCTTCCCCTTTTCCTTTCCCAGCCGTAAATCCTGCCCGGCTGTGGCTCTTCCCTCTCCTCCCGTGCCTGTCCTGGTTTATGGCACCGTCACGGCTCCGCGATTGATTTACATGTGAAGTCAATACAGAGTCGTTCCCTCCCCGTGCTGTCCGTCGGTCCCGTGTCCCGGCCGTGACTCAGACAAACATGACTAACTCTTCCAGCAAAACACGGATTTTGGGGCTTTGTTCGGCGCCTCGCTCCGCGCTGCTGGAAGCCGCCGGAGAACCGCCCTGGCACGGCGTGACTCATCCCCAGGAGGTGATGTCCGGCTGCTCCAGCGCTGCTTCCTCACGGATCGTGCCCCGGGAGCGGGGCTGGAGCGGGGCACGGGCAGGGCAGCTCCTCCTGTTCCCCCCCATCGCATCCTAAAGGGGTTGTGCTGGGAGCTGGACGTGGCCGGTGCCTTGAAATCAGATCCCAGGCTGGGTATTGCCCGTCCTGCCGGGGCTGCTTGGGTTGTTTCCTCGCCGGTGGGGTTTGGACAGGCTGGGAGGGTTTATCCACCTCTGCTGGGGTTTGCATCCGGCCTCTCGTCACCCTCCAGCGCGATGGGGTGGGCTTGGGACCAAGAATTCCCCTCACCCGAGCTTGGGACGGAGGATTCCCCTCACCTGGGCTTGGGACCCAGGATTTTCTCTCACCTGGGCTTGGGACAGAGAATTTCCCTTACCTGGGCTTGGGACCGAGGATTTTNGATGGGGTGGGCTTGGGACCAAGAATTCCCCTCACCTGGGCTTGGGACCAAGAATTCCCCTCACCCGAGCTTGGGACGGAGGATTCCCCTCACCTGGGCTTGGGACCCAGGATTTTCCCTCATCTGGGCTTGGGACCCAGGATTTTCTCTCACCTGGGCTTGGGACAGAGAATTTCCCTTACCTGGGCTTGGGACCGAGGATTTTCCCTCACCTGGGCTTGGGACCAAGAATTTCCCTCACCTGGGAGGGACACCCACCCCCCTGAGCGTGGAAATGTGTCTGATGAGGCTTTGTTACCCCACACCCAGTCCCCGCTTTGAGGTGATGGAATATACACACAGAAGGAATAATATGGAAGGAATTCCTGCCTCTGAGGGTGGGGAGGCCCTGGCACAGGGTGCCCAGAGAAGCTGTGGCTGCCCCTGGATCCCTGGCAGTGTCCAAGGCCAGGCTGGACGGGGCTTGGAGCAGCCTGGGAGGGTGGGAGGTGTCCCTGCCCATGGCAGAGGGGGCACTGGATGGTCTTTAGGGTCCTTCCAACCCAAACCATCCCACGATCCTATAACTGCAGGGTGCCCAGGGCACTCCTGGCTGTGCTGGACTGGGGGTACAGCAGGGCACGGGGTCCCTTCCAGCTCTGCCCTGAGCATCTCCGGTGACACCCAGGCAGGAACACACCCCTGCTCCAGCCTGGCAGCTCCTTTCCTGCCCTTGTCACCTGGAGGAGCCCGGGCAGAGTGTCTGCACCTCTGCCTGTCCCCCCAGCCCTCGGGGACACGCCAGGTGTGACAGAGGAGGTGGCTGGGCCCAGGCAGGCAGGCAGCAGGCCCTGGGCTGCTCGGTTCTCCAGGCTGTCACTCAGCAGGAAGGAAGGCGTGTGGTTTGCTCAGCCGGGGCTGTAATTAGGCTGATTGGCACTAACTTGCCTCAAAACGCCAGGGAGGAGGGGAGAAACCGCAGCTCAGCCATTTCATGTGGGATTTTACTGTGAGAAATGGAGCCAGGACAGGGCTGGCTCTGTCCCTTCTCTCCGTGACATTCCCCTGAGCCCTTTCAGAGCACACCACCCCCCAGAGGAGCTGCACCCTTGTGCCCCTGCTGAAAACAGCCTGGCACAGCATCCCCAGAGCCCAGCTCAGGCTGGGATGGAGCTGAGCCTGCCCTGGTGCTGGCAGGGCAGCGTGGGCTCCGTGCCCGGGCTGGAGCCGGAGCGTTTCCTGCCCGCTCCGATAGGATGGGCCTTCATTCACGGCCGTGTGCTGACCACAGGCCACATGAGAGGGCCTGCGTGGCCCACTTGGGAGCAGAGGAAACGCTGCTTGGGCTGGCAATCCTTGGCCAAGGCGCTGCTGGGAGGAGAGGCCGTGCCGCTGGCCGCTGGAGCGGGGCTGTGCTGGAGCCCTGCGGGTTTCTCAGGGGCTGGGCCCTGGTGGGATCTGGTTCCAGCACTGCTGGTGGGGTCTGATTCCAGCACTGCTGGTGGGATTTGGTGATTCCAGCACTTCTGGTGGGATCTGGTTCCAGCTCTGCTGATGGGATTTGGTTCCAGCACTCCTGGTGGGATTTGGTTCCAGCCCTGCTGATGGGATCTGATTCCAGTACTCCTGGTGGGATCTGGTTCCAACACCGCTGGTGGGATCTGGTTCCAACAATGCTGGTGGGATCTGCTTCCAGCCCCACTGGTGGGTTCTGATTCCAGCACTTCTGGTGGGATCTGCTTCCAGCACTGCTCAGGGCCACTCTGGATCTGCTGGCTCCTTGGAAAATCTGCCCATCGGTCACAGAATCCCAGACTGGTTTAGGTTGGGCGGGGCCTTAAGGCTCATCCCATTCCATGGGCAGGGACACCTTCCACTCATCCAGGTAGCTCCAAGCCCTGTCCAACACTGACAGGTACCAGTCCATTCTGGGCCCTGCCCTGACGTGCAGGAGAAGGGATTGGGTGAATAAAGGAGGCTTTTCCTGGGATATAAATTGTGTGGGGTTGAGCCAGTGAGGGCGTTATTGGTGCTCCCACATGTGCAGAACTGTAATGGGCAAAAAAGCAGTGGATTTGGGGCACAGCTGTGGAGGAGTCTGTGCAGTGGTGGCACTCAGGTGACACCTGAGGTACAGGACAGGGGGTGGCCGGAGAGCCACGAGGGCTGGGCAGTGCCAAACCTCTCGGGCAACGCACGGAAGGGATGGGAAATGAGGAACGGGGCTCTTCCCTCACCCATCCTGAGGGTACAGCTGGCAGCCCCAGCCCCTGCTCCACCCCCCAATTAACCCGTGTTTGCTTATTAGGGAAGTCACAAGCCTGTGCAAACACTTCCATTTGCTTTTGATAAAGCCAAGGGAGGGAAAAAAAAACCTCTGCCCCTGAGGTGCAGCCCTGCAGGCTCCTCCCAGGGGTCAGGGGCGAGCGGGGCTGGGCTCCCGAGGGCCACCTGCCAAGGCCAAGCATCCCTGCCTGCCCCAGCGAGTCCCGTGTCACCCGCTGGCTGTCCCCAACCCCGCTGCTCTCCCACAACCGCGGCGCTTGTCCCAAACTTGGCCCGGTGTCGCTAACGGCAACTGCTAATTGTTCTCGCGCTCTGTACTATATTTAATTCCCCACTATTATTTTTTCCCCTTTTAATCATAAAAAGCCTAAATTTCCCTCGGGGAAGGTTATTGGCTCGAGTGTGGAAATATACCTGTGCCTTGCATGGCGCCGGGCCACCGGGGCTTTGGCTGTATTTTTAAATCCAAGTACAAAGTGTCTTCCACTCCGGAGTCGTTTAACCCTTCCCGGGAGGGAGAGTGGCAGGAAGGGAGCAGCTGGGGTTCTCCCTTCCTCTCAGCTCCTGCCTGGAGCAGGACGGGTTTGGATGTGTGAACAACAACGTGGGCAAGGAGCAAGTGTGGGATTTTAGGGATTTGCCCTATTTTCCTCTGGCAATTCCTCTGTTTTTCCCTCTCCCAGACCCGTGAGGGCATCGCGAGGTCGGCCCGAGCATCCTCTCCTCCGCAGGCCACCTCCTGCCACCCCTGTGGGTGTTGAGGGGGGGTTGCTCAGGTGCTCCGAGGTAACCCCGAGCCTCAACACCTTTGAGGATGTGGGCCAAAGTCATCCAGTTGGATCCCGGAGCTATTTTGGGGGAGCGCGGCTGCTCCCGCGGGAGCCCGGCACAGCCGCCGCCGGAGCCGCCCGGGCCACAGATGGGACGGGCAGGAGGGAGCTGCTCCCGTCTCCAGCGTTAATGAAGTCACCCGAGGGGGCTCAGCCCTTCCCCCACAGACCTTGGGGCGCCTTTCAGGCGGCTGCTGCAGGGGGAGGTTTGGGTTTTGCAGCTCGGCTGAAGCAGATCTGGGGTCTCACCCTCATCCCTGCGGATCTGCTGCGCCAGAGGAGAGGTTTTGTTCAGTGGTGGCTGCTCTGGGCTCTGAAATCCTCGCTCAGAAGGAGCAATGGGATTGAAACAACTCTTTCTTTGGCCTGGGGTCGGGTCCTGCCCAGAGGCTGCCTCTCTCTGGTCTGGGAGGATGGGGCAGCAGCGTGGAGGGTTCCACACGGGCCTTGTGCTGGGCCTGGGGGCAGCAGCAGGGTCAGGGAGCGCCCAGAGCCAGCAGGGTGAGGGGACAAACTCCCCTCCTGGCCCCAGAGTCCCCCTCCTCTGCCTGACCCTCAGCAGAGCCCTCTCGCTCCCTGCTCTGCTCGGCACAAGGGACCGAGTGTCTCCCTCCCTCCTCCCCCAACAAAGGCAGCCACAGTTGTTTCTCTGTTTCTTCTCCCGAATGGTTTCACCCTTGAGTTCCCGGCCTTGATTTGGGATTCCTGAGGAGACCAGAAGCCAGAGGGGGCCCTGGCAGGGCACTGGGAATCTTTGTGGGCACCACAACCCAGCCACCACACCGCCTCCATCCCCTCCTCCTGCCATGCGTTTGCTCCCGAGGCCTCTGCACCAACCTAAGCTCCAGGTGGGCTCCTGTGGAGCTTTGGAGGGGAGGATACAGCCCCGGGTGATCCATTCTGGGAATCCAACACCGTCCCACCGCAGGGAACGCTCCCTGCCAGGCTCCCCGTGGGAAGGGCGGGCAGGTAAGGGGAGCTTTGCCAAGGGAGCATCCCACAGGCAGGGCGGGGGCCCGGGGCAGGGAGGGGACCCTGCAGCTTCAGCTGCTGCCTTCAAAGCAGCAATTTCAGCATGAGAAAGGAATGTGGCTCCCGGCCATGCCAGGGCTGGGATGGGATGGAGGCAGTGCCTCAGGAACAGGGATGATTTCTGCTGGCCTGACTCACTGGCAGCCTCCTCGCAGCCGCTTCCTCTCCGGGAGGCAGAAACTCCCTGTTTTTATTTATCACACGGCTTAAAGTAGGGGGTAAGGAAGGAAATGTTCTTATTTTTAACTCCTCTGTCTCCCCGGGGCCTGGGCCAGAGCTGGCACGGCGAGGTGGCCACCAGGAGCATCCCTGTGGCCAGGGCTGCCCCTCACCTGAGCGCTGCGGGCTGCTGGCAGCTCCCTGTGAGTTCTGAGCCCATTCACGGAGTGTCCCTGCAGGCTGGGAGCACCCGAGGGACCCTGTGCAGAGTGGGGACACACAGGGTGGGCAGGGGGGTGGCTCGGTGTGGTCACAGCCACGCTGAGGGCAGCTGAGAGAGGCTGAACCCCAAGGAAAATGCATTTTTCACTCCTTGAAGCCACCTGCCCGTGCTGCTGCTCGTGTGGGGACAAACCTCGGTGGCCTGCTGGGGGTCCCTCTGTGTGGCCACCAAGGGGACAGAGCTGCCATGCCCCAGGATGGGGAGGGTTTCATCCACTCCAGCACCATCCAGGGGAGACTTGGCAAGGCTGTGTCACCATTTCTGGAGTGCTGGGGGTCCCTCTGTGTGCCCACCACAAGGACAGAGCTGTCACATCCCAGGGCTGGAGGATGGGGAGGGTTTCATCCATCCCAGCTCCATCCAGGGGGGATTTGCAGATGTTGTGTCACCATTCCTGGCCTGTTGGGTGTCCCTCTGTGTGCCCACCACAGGGACAGAGCTGTCACATCCCAGTGCTGCAGGATGGGGAGGGTTTCATCCATCCCAGCTTTTTCCCGGGAGGATTTGGGGACGTTATGTCACCATTCCCAAGGTTCAGAGTGGGCAGGGGGGCACCCCCAGAACATTTTGAGTTCCCCACCCTCAGCTGAGCTGGGACATCCAGCCCTGAGCACGGGCTGGTCACTGTCACCACCCCTGTGGTGCCATGGGTGGGATGGAGACTTCCAGAGGCTCCGTCCTGCTGCTCCCAGCCCTCCTGAGTGGCAGAAACCAGGCCAGCTGCCTGTTTGTTTGGTGCCATGGGGTTTTGTGCACTCCCAGAGGGTTTTCCTTGCCCAGCCGTGCCCAGTGAGGCCGGTGGGACTGGCGTGGCACAGCCCTGGTGCCCCTCAGTGAGGCACCGCTCGTGTCTGTGCTCAAAGCAGCTGATCCAGGCACGAAGTTTTGGTCTTTGGCTCCTTGGGGCTTTCCTTGAGCTCCTGTTGTGAAACCTTCATTTGCTTCTAAAAGCAGTNTGTCACCATTCCCAGAGTGCTGGGGGTCCCTATTTATGCCCACCACAGGGATAGAGCTGTCACATCCCAAGGCTCGAGGATGGGGAGGATTTCATCCATCCCAGCTCCATCCAGGGGGGATTTGGAGATNTTTTTTTTTTTTCCTCATGATCTTCTCTTTCCCCCCTCTGTTGCCCTGAGATAAAGGCTTCTAAATTTGTCCTGTGCTGAAAACGCAGCTAATCCTGATGGACCTGAATTCGCATCTCCCCCCCAAGGAATTGCACTAATTTTTTTTTTCCCCTTTGTTCTGCCAGGGGACCTGTCCGTTTCCTAGTGGAAAGAAAAAAAAAAAAAAAAAAAAATCACTATTTAGGGCAAGGTTTATATTCCCGAAACCTGTGTTTGTTTGCGAGAAAAGAGGACAGGAGGGAAATAAACGAGAAAAGCATCATGCTGCTTTTTTTTTTTTCTTTCCCCTCCCGATATTGTTTTCCAGCAGGCAAGTTTTAATTAAAGTGAGGAACTGGGTCGCTTGTGCTGTCCAGAAGATGCTCTGAGGACGTGGTCCTTTCCCACCAGTGTTAATTCGGGAGCCCAGAGCAGCTGGCCCAGCCTGGCAGTGCTGGGTTCGCTGTGGGAAGGCTCCTCGCGGGGTGCAGGGACGGGGTGGGCTCTGGAGGAGGCTCTGGGGGTCTCCCCTTCCTGCCCGCAGCTCCTGGCGGTGCTGGAGGGGTTGGATGTGGCGTTTGGGGGTGCTGGGTGGGCCCTGTGACGCTCT
>VZTJ01006141.1:208728-232758 GCA_013397795.1 Orthonyx spaldingii | reverse complement strand
TTTTTTAATTTTCTTTTTTGTGTCTGAACTTTCTGGGCTGCTATTTCAGGCATAATTAGGGCGATTCAGGCTGCAGAGAGCCCTTCCTGCCCTCGCCCCGCGCAGCTTCCAGCGCGGGGAGGGGGTTGGGAGATGCGAGGGCCTCGATGTCTGCAGACATCTGCTCTCCTGCTCCAGTTCCTGGCCATGGATGTCTGCACTTCCCGCCCACCATCCTGGGGGAAAACAGGCGAATGGGGGCAATCTGCAGCGCAGGGAGCGTTTGGAGGAGCTGGGATGCATCTTGTGCATCCTTTAGGGTCTTGAAATAGAGCTGCTGACACCGAGGTTTCGGGAGCGGGTGCTCGGAGCATCCCGTGCTGGTGATCCAGGTCACGGAGGGATGGACGTGTGTGTGTCCCCATGGCACGGCCACCACAGGGTCCTTCTGCAGCCTCAGGGTGTCCCGTGGGTGACGAGGGACGTGGAGGTGGCTGCTGGCGTCCCGGCCTCTCTCTCTGCCGGATCCCTCTCCTCCTCTGGTGCAGCTGGGCTCCATCAGCGTTCCTTCTCCCCCCTGAAGCTTCCCTTCCCAAACAGCACAGCCATTTCCGATGGGAACACTTCTAATCACGAGTCCAAGAAGTGCAGTAATTCCTGGACTCATTATTTATCCTGATTCAGAGCCGATCCAGCAGCCAACACGCGGTGATGTGACCTCCACCAGTCCCCGCCGTGTGTCCCCCGCGCATGGGGGGACCAGGAGTGTCCCTGCCCCTCGGTGACGTTGGCCTTACTGGGGACACCCTGGTGGCTGCTGCAGCCTCACCAGGCTCTGCTTTATTCCCAGATTGCCTCTTCAAAGTGTGTCCCATGAACCGCTACTCTGCCCAGAAGCAGTACTGGAAAGCCAAGCAAACCAAGCAGGACAAGGACAAGATCGCGGACGTGGTGCTGCTGCAGAAGCTCCAGGTGAGCAGGAGCAGGCAGTGTCCACGAGCCGGGTGGGTGATGACATCCAGACCTCTGATGATGCTGGGTTTGGGATCAGAAGGGATTTCCAGCTGTGTTTTCTCCCTTGTCCCCTGCCCCAGTCGTTGCTGTGTCACCCTCCCCATGCTCCTGGTGCAGAGGTGCTGTGGAAGGAGCTCTGTGAGCACAGCTCTGCACACCCCAGGACACCCTTCAGCACCTCAGGACACTCAGGGGCACCCCAGGACACCCTGGAGCACCTCAGGACACCCCAGGGCACCCCAGGACACTCAGGGGCACCCCAGGACACTCAGGGGCACCCCAGGACACCCTGGAGCACCCCAGGACACCCTCAGCGCCCCGGGACACCCCATGCAGGATGCAACTCTGCTTCCAGGACGTGCTCCAAAGGGCTGGGGAAGGGAAAGGCTCCCGTTGGCTTCCCCGAGGTTTGGCCAGGGCCCACGTCAAACATTGCACAACGGCCTCAGGCAGCTGGCGAGGCCCCGCCGATGATTCATAAAACCGAAGCTGGGGAGAGATTCACTAAAATCATCTCAGATTCACTAAATCATCTCGTGGGGCCTCGAGCCCAGCCCCGGCCCCACCACCCCCAGCTCTGCCTGGGGCAGGGAGTGCTCAGCAGTGCCAGGACAGGGTCAGTGCCCCTGCCACGTCCAGCCCTGCGTGGTCACTGCCACACAGAAACCCCATTTTCCTGCTCCCGCTAGAGCGGGGTTGTAACCAGAGCTGTCCTGGCCATGAGCGGGCCCAGAGGCTCATTGCTGAGCCTGATTGATTGCACCTTGCTTAGGGCTTGTCTGAAAGAGGTTCTGCCATTTCCTCGCTCCTCTCTGCCGCTCCCGGTGTTTCCCTCCGTGGGGAGCCGGGGCAGGAGAGAGCCCAGCCCGGCTCTGCCGAGCTCTGCAAGCGCCGGGCTCCAGCCTGCCCCTCATCAGGGAGGATAATAAACAGGCTGAGAACATCTCCCAGCCCACGGAGATGATTTCCTGAGGCAGGAGCAGTCAGGTCTGGGGCGGAGGATCCCTGCCTGTGATGCCCACGGTCACCTTTCCGAGGTTGTGCTCCTCACTGCTGTGTTTCAGTGGATTTAAAGCTCTTTTCTGGGCCCAGAGCAGCTCAGACAGGCTGTGGGGGCTTTCCTGCCCCTCTGCTGATGTCTCCCTGGCCCCTCCCTGCTGCCCACCCCCGTGGGCATCCCTGACACCCTGTCCTTGGGGACAGACCCCACCCCACCCAAGGGACAATGTGGGAACATCAGCGCCAGGAACTCACGTGCTTGGAGCAGCCAGTTCCCACTGCCAGCCCCACTGGCTGGTGGCGAGGGAGTTGCTCAGATCTGGAGGGAGATTTAGGACACCCCGTGGTGCTGGAGCTCCCATCAGAGCCGTGTTGCTCCGTGGGGTTGTTGTTAAACTCCCAGAGCTGCAGCCGTGAGGGATTTCTGGGCAGTGGTTTTGTTTTCCTGGTGGCAGCAGCCACCACTGCGGGGTGGTGAGGGTCACCCCAGGTGGCACCCAGAGCTCCGTGGGGATGGAAGGTGGCTCCAGGTGGCACCCAGAGCTCTGTGGGGATGGAGGGTGACTTCAGAGCTCCGTGGGGATGGAAGGTGACTCCAGGTGGCACCCAGAGCTCCGTGGGGATGGAAGATGACTCCAGGTGGCACCCAGAGCTCTGTGGGGATGGAGGGTGACCCCAGGTGTACCCAGAGCTCCGTGGGGATGGAAGGGTCACCTCAGGTGGCACCCAGAGCTCCGTGGGGATGGAAGGTGACTCCAGGTGGCACCCAGAGTTCTGTGGGGATGGAGGGTGACTTCAGAGCTCTGTGGGGACAGGTACCAGGCACATTCAGAGCCCTCGCCTGCTTGGGCACTCAGGACCTGCTGGCCCATCCTCCCTCCCTGTGCCAAGCCGTGGTTCCAGCTGTTTCCCAATTCCTCTGCCCTCAGGTGAAAGGGGTGAGAGCAGGATGGGAGAGGGCAGAGGCTCTCCCAGCTCCATCCCTCGTTGTTTCCCACCCCACCCGGGAGAGCCCTGGGCTGGAGCTGCCCGGGCTGTGCCCGGCCTGGCGCCGGGGCTGTCGGCGCTCCCTCGCCATTCCCAGATTTGCTGTGGGAGCAAGTTCCTGCCTCGCTCCACGTGTGTCAACATCCCATCCCTGCTCCGACTGCCAGAGCCAGCACATGGAAAATGTCTGTGGTTTTGGAGAGGGGCTGCTGAGCCGTTCGCTCCGGGGGACCCATCCTGACACATCCGTGGCAGCAGGTCCAGACCTGCTCTGCCTCTGGGCATGGCACGGCTGGCACGGTGCCTGTGGCTCCTTGGTTTTGGTGCTGCCAAGAGCCCCCAGTCCCCAGAGCTCCTGCTTTGGGTGTTTTGTCCCAGCCCCCAGCCTGTGCCCAGCATCCTCATTCGGTGCTGCCCCAAAACCTGCTGTCCTGGGGGAATTTTGGTGCTGTTTTGTCCCTGTCCTAATTTTAAAAGTCCTCAATTTAAAGCCCTCCTGGACTTCCTAGGGCTGGTCAGGGCCACACTTTGGCCCCGGGCTGAGCTCTTGGATGCTCCGTGTTGTGGCCCTGGGGGACAGAGGGATGCTGACCCTGCATCCCAGCCCTTCCCAAAGCCAAGGCTTGTGAGTGACCCCGCTGCTATTCGCTCCCGGGGAGGGAGGAAGGTGCTGCCACACTCAGCTCTTCTCCTTTTGGAGCAGCACGCGGCCCAGATGGAGCAGAAGCAGAACGAGACGGAGAACAAGAAGGTGCATGGGGATGTGGTGAAATACGGGAGCGTCATCCAGGTACGGGAGGAACACGGATCCAGCACGGATCCAGCACAGCTGGGAAGGGGCTGGTGGGATCTGGGGAGCCTCGGGGAGCTGCAGTTTTCAGCTCTCCCACCCTTGGCTCCTCCAGCTGCTGCACATGAAGAGCAACAAGTACCTGACGGTGAACAAGCGGCTGCCGGCGCTGCTGGAGAAAAACGCCATGCGGGTGACCCTGGATGCCACCGGCAACGAGGGCTCCTGGCTCTTCATCCAGCCCTTCTGGAAGCTCAGGAGCAACGGGGATAACGTGAGCACGGGGTCCCTGGAGGGGTGTACAAAGAGCTCCATGCGAGGAGTTCGCTCCCCACCGGGCACCTGGCCTCATCCTCGCTCCCCTTTTCCCGTTTTGCTCCCCAGGTAGTCGTGGGAGACAAAGTCATCCTGAACCCCGTGAACGCCGGGCAGCCACTGCACGCCAGCAACTACGAGCTGGCTGACAACGCTGGCTGCAAGGAGGTACAGAAGGCTGGGCTGTCGTTTTTCCTTCTTTTTCCTTCTTTTTCCTTTGTCCCGGGATCGTGACCGCGCTCTCTTGCTCCGTAGGTGAACTCGGTCAATTGTAACACCAGCTGGAAAATCAACCTGTTCATGCAGTTCTGCGACCACATGGAGGAAGTGCTGAAAGGGGTAAGGAAGGAGGTTTGGCTGCAGGGGACCCGACAGGCTCTGGGGGACAGGACAGGACGTGTGAGCAGCGTTTGGCTCTGTGACAAGGGCACAAAAGAGGCCCTGCCTCAAGGACTGTAATTCCTGGGAGAATTCATCGCTCAGAGAACAGCACAGCGAGGTGCAGGGGGGTATTTTAAGATCTGCTGGCAGCAGCGAGCCGAGGGCACCAATTACCCTCAGGCTCGGGGTGTTAAATTGACTCTTGGGGACAACCCCAGGCCCACGCGGTGCCAGCAGTGGCTCCTTGTGTGGGGACAATTGGCAGCTGCTCAGCCCTGCAGCGGGGTGGCTGCTGCCTGGGAAAGGAACTTTCCCTGCCGAGCTATTGTTCGGGGCCGAGGTCCTCCAGGAAGCAGCTGGATGGACATGGATTGTTAGGATCTCACAGACCTCCGTCCCCAGGCGCTGTGCTTATCCCAGCTCCCCACATCCTCCTTCCCGGGGTGTTTATGCCTTAAACACGTCGGGGAGAGGAGTCTCTGCCTGCCCCAGGGGTGTAAAGTGATGGATTCACATCCCTTTGTCTCCTGGGGGTGGAAGCAGAGGGGTAACTGCATGGATACCGGGAGTGGTGGCAGTGCAGGGTGCCCTGTGCCCTGTCCCCTGGGCTCAGAGGAGCCTTTGTGCTGCCTGGGGCAGGTTTTGGCAGGGCTCAGGGAGGTTGGATGGGGGAAGGTGGCAGTGCCCTGTGATGCCCAAGGTCCCCCAGTCCTGCCATGCAGCTGGGAGCTGTGTCCAGGAGGAATCCCGTCCCCCTTGCAGCATGAGGGGTCACAAGAGGAGATGCACTGCATTGCAGGAGAGCCATGGAGAAATTTCTCCACTGGTTGAGTGGTTAAACATCAGAACAGGCTCCCCAGGGCAGTCACCATCCCTGGAAGTGTTCAAAAATGAGCAGACAGACACTTCAGGACATGGTTTAGTGGGCATGGGGGTGAAAGGTTGGATTTAATGATCTTGGAGGTCTTTTCCAACCTGAAAGACTCCAGGATTCTTCGACCCCGGCCTTCACCTCTGTGTTCTGGTGCAGGGGGATGTGGTGAGGCTGTTCCACGCCGAGCAGGAGAAGTTCCTCACGTGTGACGAGTACAAGGGCAAGCTGCACGTCTTCCTCCGCACCACCCTGCGCCAGTCGGCCACCTCGGCCACCAGCTCCAACGCCCTGTGGGAGGTGGAGGTGAGCGGGGAGGGGATGCAGGGGGTGTTTGGGGCTGTCCCAGTCCCTCCTGCGCTGTGGATGAGCTCTCCCCTGCCTCTCCCAGGTGGTTCACCACGACCCGTGCCGAGGGGGAGCCGGGCACTGGAACGGCTTGTACCGCTTCAAGCACCTGGCCACGGGCAACTACCTGGCAGCGGAGGTAAGGGGTGGCAGAGGGCTGCAGGAAGGTGCCCCGGGGCTGTGGCACCCCCCGTGAAGGCAGTGCCCACCTCGGGCAGGGAGTGATGCCCAGCGTTGCCTCTGGTCCCCTCCAGTTTGCTCTGGGAGCCCCAGCGACTCCTCCTTGCTCACACCTGACCCTGGTCATCATTCACCTGCTTCAGGGCCAAACTTCGCCCCCTGAAATCCCCCAGTGAAGGACCTCACTTGCCCACATGGCTGGGTTTGACTCCTTTTCTGGCCCAGGGGGACAGGAGGAGGTGGCTGGGGCTTTTCTGTGCTCGCCCTGTGCCAAGGCGCCGACTGGCACAGCCCAGTGCGTTGGAAGTGGGACGTGACTCATCCTGCTGTCCTTGCCTGGGAGAGGGTGGGGGCAAAATCTGGGTCTGGAAGCACCATCTGCCAGGTTTGTTTGCTCCCATTTAAGGGCAGCTCAAGGCCTCCTGACAGAGGCACAAAGGAGTTGCTGCACTTGGAGAATGGGGTGGGTTTGGCACTGCCAGGACCAAGGGCTGTGCTCTGCTGCCAGGGCAGCAGGAACATCCTGGGGATGCTCCCCAGCTGGAGAAGACACCCCAAGGTGGTCCCCAGAGCCCTTCCATCCCTGTGGGATGGAAAACAGCAAACAGGGGGGCTCTGAAATGGGTGCTTTAAACCCAAAGAGACTCTGTTGACACCTGAAGAAGGAAGAAGATCTCAGACTGAGCTCACCCTGTGCTGGTGCTGCTCACTGGGAGCTAAGCCTGGAGCCTCCAGGGAGTTCTTGCTGCCACCCAGAGCCCAGGTCTGCTCCCCTGGGCTGGGACACCGTGCACTGGGTGCAGGTCACATCCTCCAGCCCCACCTGGGCAGGTTTCCTCTCTGTGACGTGTTCAGGGAAGGCAAGAATAGGGATCACACCCCATCCGCAGGGGTCTGGAGGGACCGAGCGGGAGGACTGACAGCTGCCTTTCATCTCCCTCTTTAACTTTTCAGGAAAACCCAAGTTATAAAGGAGACGTGGCTGAGCCCAAAGCAGCGCCCACGGTGAGCAGAACCGCTGCTGCCGCTGCCCCAAGCACGCCAGCTCTCAGCCAGGGCCTGAAAGCAGGGAAATGCCCCAAAACAGAGCCCTCTGAGGGCACTACAGCCGAGTTTGTCCCACTGTGCCAGCACAGCACCCCCTCCCCACTCTTAGAGCAGTGTCCCTGCGTCCCACCTGTGCCAAAACCTCTCAGAGGGGTCCCAGTGCATGTTGGCTCCCCAGGCCGCAGGTAAATGTTTGGTAGATGAGAAGTTGGACGTTCAGGGGGGTTTTTCTCTGCTGTTGGCGAGGTTTGGAGCAGGGGTGGGGTCTCATAGCTCAGGTGCATCCACGCCGCTTGTGCTCTGCTCCTGCATCCTGTGAGGCTCAGCCCCGACAAAGCTTCTGCTGCGTCCCCACGACGCCGTGGGCGCACGAGGCCCCCGAGCCGGGCTCAGAGCCCCCCTCCCCACCGTGCAGGGGGGCAGCAGCCGCGCCAGCCGCAGGAACACCGGGGAGAAGATCAAGTACCGGCTGGTGGCCGTGCCCCACGGCAACGACATCGCCTCCCTCTTCGAGCTGGACCCCACCACGCTGCAGAAGACGGATTCCTTCGTCCCACGGTACGGCAGGGGGGTCAGGGTGAGGAGGGGGGGCTGAGTGCTGGGGGAAGGGCAGTGCTGGCGTGTCCCCGTGGGGGTCACCTGCCAGGACGTGGTGCTGTTGGCAGGAACTCCTACGTGAGGCTGCGCCACCTCTGCACCAACACCTGGATCCAGAGCACCAACGTGCCCATCGACATCGATGAGGAGAGGCCCATCCGCCTCATGGTACGGCCCCGCTGCCTCCTCCCTGCCTGGGCTTGTTCCCTGTTTCCCGAGAGCTCCTGGTGTGCTCCTTCCCTCCCAGCACCCAGGGAGTGAAACACCCGGGATGATCCAAAGGGGTGGGTGGACACCAGCCTAGAGCCCACCCCAGTCACCCAGAGCCCACCCCAACCCCTCTGATGGGGACAAACTGGGTCGCTGATGTCAGCTGGGTTGGTGGCAGGCGATGGGGACATGCCTGGCATTGCCCTGTCTGTGTGATGCTGCTTCCCCGTTGCTTCCCAGCTGGGCACGTGCCCCACCAAAGAGGACAAAGAAGCTTTTGCCATTGTCTCCGTGCCCGTGTCCGAGATCCGGGACCTGGACTTCGCCAACGACGCCAGCTCCATGCTGGCCAACGTGGTGGAGAAGATGAACGAGGGTTTCCTCAGCCAGAACGACCGGAGGTAAAAGGCCCTCGGGAGATGGGGTCGTGCTGGGCTCCTCCAAGGGCTCCCCAGCAGGATGAGGCCCCTGCCTGGTGCTGGTGCCAGCGCTGCCTTTGCTTCCCTGCCCACAACCCCAATCCACGCCTGCTTCTCCCAGGAGCCTGGCGAGGAAACCAGATAACGGCACAGCCCCACTCCGGCCCCTCCTAGAAAAATATCCTAGAAAAATATCCTAGAAAAATATCCGAGGGGCTGGGAGATGGCCCCACGATAGGGGCAGCTGCCTTAGTCACTGTATTATTTTTAGGTGGGTGGGTTCTTGGTTCTTCCTGAGCAAACACAGATCCCTGTGGGACAGAGCGAGCGGCTTCCGCCCTGCCAGCCCGGCCCACGCGGGTCCCACAGGGGTCCCACAGGGGTGACCACGGGGACAGAGGCGTTAAATGCAAAATCCCTGGTGGAGCCACAAGCAAAGCCCCCAGGCATTCACCCTGGCACGTATGGGAACCATAGGGGCTGCAGATCCAGCCGTTGACCCCCATCAGGGAGTGCAGGATCCACCAGCAGCTCCCCTGGAAGGTTTCGAAGGCTCTTTGGTCCCCAAAACCCGCCAGCATCACTGCAGAGAGCCGAGTCTGGGCGGGTGAGCAGCCCCCAGCCCACTCACCCCGTGTCCCTTCGCAGGTTCGTGATCCAGCTGCTGGAGGACCTGGTGTTTTTTGTCAGCGATGTCCCCAACAATGGCCAGAACGTGCTGGACATCGTGGTCACCAAGCCCAACCGGGAGCGGCAGAAGCTGATGCGGGAGCAGAACATCCTGAAGCAGGTGGGGACACGTCCTGTGGAGGTGTCCTGTCCTGCTCAGGGCCACTCTGGGGGCCAGAGGTCTGGAAAACCCCACAGAGGAGGGTCTGACCTCCAGTTCATGCCGTAGTGTCCAGCCATGCACCAGGGGATGGTGTGGAGCAGGACACAGCCCTGACCTCTGCTTTTGGGCAGATCTTTGGGATCCTGAAGGCCCCCTTCAAGGACAAGGGCGGGGAAGGGCCCCTGGTGAGGCTGGAGGAGCTGTCGGACCAGAAGAACGCTCCCTACCAGTACATGTTCCGGCTGTGCTACCGCGTGCTGCGGCACTCCCAGGAGGATTACCGCAAGAACCAGGTGCCAGGGGGTGACTCCCCGTCCCCGTGGAGCTTTGAGGGGCAGGGGGACACCACTCACAGCCGCTGTGCCCGCTGCAGGAGCACATCGCCAAGCAGTTCGGGATGATGCAGTCCCAGATCGGCTACGACATCCTGGCCGAGGACACCATCACGGCCCTGCTGCACAACAACCGCAAGCTGCTGGAGAAGCACATCACCAAGACCGAGGTGGAGACCTTCGTCAGCCTGGTGCGCAAGAACCGCGAGCCACGGTGCGTGTGGGGGCTCTGCGGGGTGTGAGGGGAAAGGGGAGCCCTGGGGATCCCCCCTCTCACGGCAGAGCTGCCTCTCCCCGGCAGGTTTCTGGATTATCTCTCGGATCTCTGCGTGTCCAACCACATCGCCATCCCCGTCACCCAGGAGCTGATCTGCAAGTGCGTGCTGGACTCGAAGAACAGCGACATCCTCATCAAAACCGAGTGAGTGGCCGAGGGAGAGGTGGCACGTCGGGAGTTTGTTGTGGGTTGGATGCCAGGCAGCCACCAAAGCCGCTCACTCTGCAGCTGAGCAGAGGAGAGAAAATTCAATGAAGGGTTCATGGGTTGGGGTAAGGACCGGGAGAAATCACTCATCAAATACCGTCATGGGCAAAACAGGCTCTAGTTAGGGATAGGAATTAAGTTTATTCCTAACAAAACCAGAGCAGGATAATGAGAAGTAAAATAAAACCCTTCAAAGCACCTTTCTACCTGCCTCTGAAATAAACCCACTACAGGGTGGGCCTGATCCAGCTCCCACTGCAGCCCCACCACCCCTCGAGGTGCAGCCCCTCCATCCATGGGAGCATCTCCAGATCTGCCCCTTTCCCGTGCCAGGCTGAGGCCGGTGAAGGAGATGTCCCAGACCCACGAGTACCTGAGCATCGAGTACTCGGAGGAGGAGGTCTGGCTCACCTGGACGGACAAGAACAACGACCACCATGAGAAAAGCATCCGGCAGCTGGCGCAGGAGGCCCGGGCTGGCAATGCCCATGACGAGAACGTCCTCAGCTACTACAGGTGATGCTCCTGTGGCACCTCCTCTGCAGGTGAGGCTGTGAGGGTTGCAAGGCCTCACTCCCTCTCCCCTCACCTCTGGGCAGGTACCAGCTGAAGCTCTTTGCCCGCATGTGCCTGGACCGCCAGTACCTGGCCATCAAGGAGATCTCCCAGCAGCTGGGGGTGGACCTGATCTTCCTGTGCATGGCAGATGAGATGCTGCCCTTCGACCTGCGCGCCTCCTTCTGCCACCTCATGCTGCACGTGCACGTGGACAGGGACCCCCAGGAGCTGGTGATGCCTGTGAAGTTTGCACGGCTCTGGACGGAGATCCCCACGGCCATCACCATCAAAGAGTGAGACACGCCAGGGCTCGGGGTGGCTTTAAGGGACAGAGCGGGACAGGGGGTGGCAGGGGAAGCATTTGTGGAATGATCTGAGTAGGTGTGAGCCCTCAGAAGGGCTCCATCTGTCACGGCATCACTGCTGGTCACAAGGCTCAGCAGCTGCCTGGCCAGCGCTCCTGCCAGCTGGGTGTGAGGGCACCCGCTGTCCCCAGCTCACCCCAACATGTCCCCCCCGCAGCTACGACTCCAACCTCAACGTCTCACGCGACGACAAGAAGAACAAGTTTGCCAGCACCATGGAGTTCGTGGAGGACTATCTGAACAACGTGGTGAGCGAGGCCGTGCCCTTCGCCAATGAGGAGAAGAACAAGCTCACCTTCGAGGTGCGGGCGCTGCCGGTGTCACCGGCCCCTGGCAGCGTGTGCCACGGTCTGGCTGCCATGTCCCTGTCCCAAAGCTTGAGTCTCCTGCTCAGCCCCCACCACGGCGAGGTCTGGAGCTGCCTTGTCCTTCCCCAGGTCGTCAGCCTTGCCCACAACCTCATCTACTTCGGCTTCTACAGCTTCAGCGAGCTGCTGCGCCTGACACGGACCCTGCTGGGCATCATCGACTGCGTCCAGAACCCCCAGCTGATGATGCAGGCAGTCTACAACGATGAGGTGACAGGTGAGTCCCTGTCCATGGCCAGGGAGGGGTTTTCCATGGTCTGCCCGGTGTTTTCCATGGTCTGCCCGGTGTTTTCCATGGTCTGCCCAACACTTTCCGGTTTTGGTGGCAAGAAAAGCAGACACTGGTTTGCTGACGTGGCTGGGCGTGCACTGGGACATGGGGTGGTGAGCCCTTGGCCATGCCAAGAGAAATGTTCGGTGCCTTCTGCTCATTCTCTGATCAAATCTACAGCATTTTCCTATCTAAGTGGGTCCTTCCTTGGTCCTCTGCCTCCTCACTCTCTGCCCACACTAACCATGGCTGCCTCTGCAGGGAAGAACGTGCGGAGGTCGATCCAGGGCGTGGGGCAGATGATGTCCACCATGGTGCTGAGCAGGAAACAGTCCATCTTCAGCAGCCCCAGCCTCAGCGCCGGCTCTGCCCCGGAGCAAGTGGACAGAGGGAGGAGCATTGAGAATGAGAACATTGTGGTGATGGAGACCAAGCTGAAGATCCTGGAGATCTTGCAGGTTGGAGCCGATGGAGTGGTGGGATGGGGGGGATGTTTAATGTGATTTTCTGATGGGGCACAGCTGGCATGAGGAGGGCACTCGGTCACTTCTGGTTTCTCCTTCCCTGCTGCTTCCAGTTCATCCTGAACGTGCGGCTGGACTACAGGATCTCCTACCTGCTCTCCGTCTTCAAGAAGGAGTTTGTGGAGGTTTACCCCATGCAGGACAGCGCGGCCGACGGGACGGCTCCAGCCTTTGACTCCACAAGTAACTCTCCCACTTTGCTCCTGGTACACCCCCAGATCAAACCCCACGGGCTGGGAGGACACAGGTGGCAGAGGTGACATCTCCAGCAGAGGTGACATCTCCAGCAGCTGCTGCTGGCAGGGGGCAGGGAGGGATGGAGTTTGTGTTTTGGTGGGATGTGGATGCTGGGAGCAGGGTCAGGGAGCTGGGTTGGTTCCTCTGGGTTCCTGCCAAGGCACAGGGTGGTGTTGTCCACCCTTTTCACTCCCTTCCCTCTCCCTGCAGCCGCAGCCATGAATCTGGACCGGATTGGGGAGCACGCCGAGGCCATGTTCGGTGTGGGGTGAGTCCCTGCCCTCCATAGCTCCCCTGGCCCCTTCCCCTCCTGTCCATCCTGCCCAGGCCAGGAGCTGCAGGTGATGAGGAAAATGAGGCTCTAAAGGCTCTAAAGCCATCCCCGTCAGCCCCTGAGCTCTGTGTTAACACCCAGCCCTTCCACCCCGCTGCAGGAAGTCGAGCAGCATGCTGGAGGTGGATGACGAGGGCGGGAGGATGTTCCTGCGGGTGCTGATCCACCTGACCATGCACGACTACCCCCCGCTCATCTCCGGCTCCCTGCAGCTCCTCTTCAAGCACTTCAGCCAGAGGCAGGAGGTGCTGCACACCTTCAAACAGGTGATGCTGAGGGGACCTGGGGCACCCCACGCCTGCCTGTGGGTGGGGGACGTGGGGTGGGACCTGGCCCCGTCCTTGGGAGGGAGATCAGGGAGTGGGATTTGTGCCCCGAACTGGAAACCCCTGGGAATGTCGCTGCAGGTCCAGCTCTTGATCTCAGCCCAGGATGTGGAGAACTACAAGGTGATCAAGTCGGAGCTGGACAAGCTCCGCACGATGGTGGAGAAATCGGAGCTCTGGGTGGACAAGAAGGGCAGCACCAAAGGGGACAGCACAGGGGAGGGGAACAAGAAGGAGAAGAAGGAGGTGAGAGCCCTGAGCAAGACCCTGGGAACTGGGATGGGAAAGGAGTGGGAGGCAGGGGGAGCAGCTCACCTTAATCCAACACCTTTCGATGGGCTGGATGGGGAGGCTCCAGGAGGGTCCTGTGGGTGTAGCTGGAGGGGCAAGGTGATCCCAGTGCTGTTGTGTCCCCTGCAGCACGGTGCCGACGAGGAGGTCATTGCTCCAGGAGAGAAGAGCAGCGAGAACTACCAGATAGTGAAGGGGGTGAGTGAGACCAACCCCCAGTGCACTGCCAGGAAGGGGAGGGGTGAATTCTGAGGGGATTTCCAAGTTCTCCTGTGCTTCAGTAGAAACAAGTCCAAGCCTGGCTTGTTCCTGCCGGCTCAGCACAGGGAAAAGCTGTCACATCCTTGCATTGGGGGGACTGGAAGGGACTGGGTTGGTGACAACTACGAGGGCTCTCCATGGCACTGCAGGGAAAATCCCTGAGGGGGTGCCAAGATCTGCGAGCAATGCAGAGAACACCAAGGATTATGGAGGGAACCTCTGGGATGCAAACCAGCCCCAGTGCTGGTGGCCATCCCGAGTGGCTCCAGGATCAGCCCCTACCTGCTGTGGTCCCTCTGTCCCCAGATCCTGGAGAGGCTGAACAAGATGTGCGGGGTGGGGGAGCAGGTGCGCAAGAAGCAGCAGCGCCTGCTGAAGAACATGGATGCCCACAAAGTGATGCTGGACCTGCTGCAGATCCCCTATGAGAAGGTGGGTGGGCAGGAGCCAGCTGGTCCTGAGCTCCCAGAGCAAAGGGGGCATATGGGGACCACCATGAGTGGCCTCTTGCCACTCCCATCCCTCTCATCCCCACGTGTTTCTGCTCTGTCCCTTCCTCAGGGCGATGCCAAGATGATGGAGATCCTCAAGTTCACCCACCAGTTCCTGCAGAAGTTTTGTGCTGGCAACCAGGAGAACCAGGCCCTGCTGCACAAACACCTCAACCTGTTCCTGACCCCGGGGGTAAGGAGAGGGCACCGAGGGGTGGTTGAAGGCAGCAGCACAGGGAGTGAATTCGACACCGCTCCTGGGGCTGAGAGGAGGAGATGGAAAAGCCAGGAGGAGACAGCAGGCAGGGCAGGAGTTGGGGACAGTTCCTGCAGCCCCCTGACCTCACTGTGCCCCTTGTCCCCAGCTGCTGGAGGCAGAGACGATGCAGCACATCTTCCTCAACAACTACCAGCTGTGCTCGGAGATCAACGAGACGGTGCCGCAGCACTTCATCCACTGCGTGGCCACCCACGGCCGCCACGTCCAGTACCTCGACTTCCTGCACACCATCATCAAGGCCGAGGGCAAGTACGTCAAGAAGTGCCAGGACATGATCATGACCGAGGTGAGGACCTCTCCTGAAGGCAGGAGCCGGAGGGGGAAGCAGGGCATGGCTCTTGGAATGTGCACTGTTGGCTGCTTCCTTGAGAAGAACCTTCCAGCCATGCTGGATCCTCCCAGGAACCAGCCAGCCTCAGTGCTGGTGGCCATCTGGAGTGGCCATCAGCCATCTCCAGGGGTTCAATGCAAGATCCAAGAGCCAGTTTGGGAGTCCCACAATTTTTGATTGCCTGATTTTCCCTGTGAACACAAATCCCTATCACCTTTCCCATCCACTGCTGCTCATCCCCCACTGCAGAGGGGACACCACTGGCCTTGGAGGTTTCTGAGCCTCCTTTTTCAGAGTGGTGACCACTGACCACTGAGCACTGACCCTTCCCTTCAGCTCACCAACGCCGGGGACGACGTGGTGGTTTTCTACAACGACAAGGCTTCGCTGGCCACCCTGCTGGAGATGATGACGGCGGCCAGGGACGGCGTGGAGGAGAACAGCCCCCTGATGTACCACATCTCCCTGGTGGACCTGCTGGCCGCCTGCGCCGAGGGCAAGAACGTCTACACCGAGATCAAGTGCACGTCCCTGCTGCCCCTGGAGGACGTGGTGCGGGTGGTGACACACGAGGACTGCATCACGGAGGTACGGGGTGGCAGCCAGGAGGACGCTGGGGCTCGGCACTGGTTGTCCCCTGACGGTGTCCCTGCCCCTTTCCCCCTCCCTGGCAGGTGAAGATGGCCTACGTGAACTTTGTCAACCACTGCTACGTGGACACGGAGGTGGAGATGAAGGAGATCTACACCAGCAACCACATCTGGACCCTCTTCGAGAACTTCACCCTGGACATGGCCCAGGTGCGTGGGGAGGGTTGGGTGGGAGGGACGCAGCAGTGGTGGCCTGGATGGGGACAGGGTGGTGTCACCAAGGCTCCCTTGAAGCGTTCTACAGGTCATGGACTCTGTGGGGCCTCGTGGAGCTGCCTCACTTGGGGCTGGGGAGCAGTCAGGGCTCTCTGGGGTGGCCGCAGGAGCTGTGTCACCGGCCACGTCCTTCAGCTGGACACGGTCCCAGCTGTCTCTGGGCAGACACGAGCTCGCCCCGGTGCCATCGGCATCCTCCCTGTCCTCCCAGATGTGCAAGAAGCGGGAGAAGCGCCTGCCGGATGCCACGCTGGAGAAGTACGTGCTGACAGTGGTGCTGGACACCATCAATGCCTTCTTCAGCTCGCCCTTCTCGGAGAACAGCACCTCGCTGCAGGTGACAAGGGGTGGCCAGGGTGGCAGGGGAGGACAGCAGCTCAGCCAGCCCCCCAAAACATGGTTTGGACATGTGTGCTGACACTCCTCTCCGCTCCAGACCCACCAGACCATCGTGGTGCAGCTTCTCCAGTCCACCATGAGGCTGCTGGAGTGTCCGTGGCTGCAGCAGCAGCACAAGAGCTCGGTGGAGTCCTGCATCCGCACGCTGGCCATGGTCGGTAAGAAGCCGCCGCCGCGCCCAGGGGACAGGGCACAGCCACCCCGGGCTGTCTGTGCCCAGCAGCGAGCAGGACACACTGTCCCTCCTGTGGGGGTGGCAGCACACCACGGGGAGGGGCTGCCAGCTGGGCATGGGGACGTTTGGCTCCAGGATGTGCCTGTTTTTGAGCTTCATCTCAGCACGCCCAAGATAATGTGGGGATAACCAGAGCCTGGGCTTGGCTGGGAGCTCCCTGGTGTGTCCCTGCCCAGACACAAAGCCAACATTGACGGTGGTTTTCCCTGGCCAGGACTTTGCCCTCGGCGTGCAGCTGCCTGACTCAGGCTGAGGGCTGTTAGCACTGAGTCACCGTGGAAAGGATTGCTGGTGGCTGGGCTCTGGGTGGGAATTTCCCCTTGGAATTCCAGGCCAGGTGCTTACAACCTTCCCACGCTGGGCTTTCCCAACCAAAAACTGGGGCTGGGGCCTGTTTCCACCCTGTGTGAGGCTGTGGGTGTTGGGAGGTGTGGAAACACTCCAGCCTTCACTGGTCTGGAGGTGTTTACTCGTGTATTTACCCCAAATCTCTGCTGCAAAGAGGTGAACTCTGGTGAAGGGGTGCCCGGGAAGGGTGGTGACACTCATCTGCCTGTCCCAACCCCATGCCCGTGTCCCTCAGCCAAGAGCCGCTCCATCGCGCTGCCCATGGACCTGGACGCCCACGTGAGCTCCCTGCTCAACAGCAGCTCCACCAGCACGGTGCAGAGGAACACCTCGAGCTACAAGGCGGCCACACGCACCTTCCCCCGCGTGTCCACCACCCCCAACCAGTGGGACTACAAGAACATCATCGAGAAGCTGCAGGTGCAGGGCAGGACGTGGCGGGGCTCGGGTGGCAGGAAGGCGCTGGCGCCGCAGGGTCCCTGTCCCGTGTGTCCCCTGGCTCTGAAGGGGTTTGCTGTGGCTTGCAGGATATCATCAACGCCCTGGAGGATCGCCTGAAGCCGCTGGTGGAGGCCGAGCTGTCCGTGCTGGTGGACGTCCTGCACCGGCCGGAGCTGCTCTTCATGGAGGGGACGGAGGCGTTCCAGCGATGCGAGAGCGGGGGGTTCCTGTCCAAGTGAGGCTGGTTTGGGATCACCCTGGGGGTGCTGGGGGTGCTGGGGACCCTCATCCTGTGCAGGCTGTGCATCCCTGTGTGCCTGGAGAGGTGCTGGGGACCCTCATCCTGTGCAGGCTGTGCATCCCTGTGTGCCTGGAGAGGTGCTGGGGACCCTCATTCTGGACAGGCTGTGCATCCCTGTGTGCCTGGAGAGGTGCTGGGGACCCTCATTCTGGACAGGCTGTGCATCCCTGTGTGCCTGGAGAGGTGCTGGGGACCCTCATTCTGGACAGGCTGTGCATCCCTGTGTGCCTGGAGAGGTGCTGGGGACCCTCATTCTGGACAGGCTGTGCATCCCTGTGTGCCTGGAGAGGTGCTGGGGACCCTCATTCTGGACAGGCTGTGCATCCCTGTGTGCCTGGAGAGGTGCTGGGGACCCTCATTCTGGACAGGCTGTGCATCCCTGTGTGCCTGGAGAGGTGCTGGGGACCCTCATTCTGGACAGGCTGTGCATCCCTGTGTGCCTGGAGAGGTGCTGGGGACCCTCATTCTGGACAGGCTGTGCATCCCTGTGTGCCTGGAGAGGTGCTGGGGACCCTCATCCTGTGCGGGCTGTGCATCCCTGTGTGCCTGGAGAGGTGCTGGGGACCCTCATTCTGGACAGGCTGTGCATCCCTGTGTGCCTGGAGAGGTGCTGGGGACCCTCATTCTGGACAGGCTGTGCATCCCTGTGTGCCTGGAGAGGTGCTGGGGGTGGTTCCCTCAGGGATCCCCGGGTCCCTCCCAGCTGTGTGACAGTGGCTTTGCTGTGCCAGGCTGGTGCAGCACACCAAGGACCTGATGGAGACAGAGGAGAAGCTCTGCATCAAGGTACTGAGGACGCTGCAGCAGATGCTGGTGAAGAGGAACAAGTACGGCGAGAGGGTGAGCACCGTGACCCGTGTCCGTGCAGGCCCCACTCCCAGGCTGGCAGAGCCCTCCCCGGGCACCCAGGGGTGCTCAGCCAGTTCTGTCCTGGCCCCAGCCTTGGCATGGGGACGCTGGTGACGTTTGTTTGCCTTGGCAGGGCAACCTGCTGCGGAAAATGCTCATGAACAATTACCTGCAGAACAAGAGGTCCAGCTCCAAGGGGGAGATGGGGGATGCTGCTGGGGGAGGTGAGTGCCCCTCTCCTGCCTCTTCCCCTCCTCTTCTGCTCCCACACGCCTCAAATTCCCAGCTCCCAAGCCGGGATGGGACCAGGTCTGTGGCTGGTTGCCATGTCCCCACCTCCACAGGTGCAGAGGGTTTGGGGAGGTGAAGGGATGGCACTGAGATACCACAGCAGTGATGGAGCTGTGCTGCCAGAGCTTCACATCCCTCGTGTCCTCTCGCGCAGGCCAGGACCAGGACTGGTCAGCCATCGCCGCTGTCCAGTGCCGGCTGGACCGGGAAGGGGCCACCAAGTTGGTGGCTGACCTCATCATGAACACCAAGAACGAGAAGATCTTCCAGGAGAGCATCCTGCTGGCCATCCGCCTGCTGGACGGCGGCAACACCGAGATCCAGGTGCTGAGGGGGACTGGGCAGCCAGAGGTTGCTGTGGGCAGTGTGGGGGTCCAGTGCTCAGCCCTGGGCAGTGGGTTTGGCCAAAATACCTCTTGTTTGTGCTGAAATCTGACGGTTTGCTTTTCCCAGCTCCATGGCTGGATGAAGGGCTGGAAGCTGCGGGAGGGGCAGGTGGTTCCAGGTTGTTTCTGGAGCTCTGCTGATGCCCTCTGCCGGGAATTCCTAAAATGGCTCAGGGCTGCAGCTCCTGTGGGGGACCACTGGGGTTATCCCAAACCCTTTGTCACAGGAAAGCTGAAAAATTGTGTGTGCAAAACACAGTGGGGCTCCAGGAAAAAACAGATTATCTCAAACAAGGTCTGGAGTGCTGAGGCTGCTGCTCAGAGGGGCAGGCAGGGACAGTTTGGACTCCATTGTGGGGACCTGAAGGAGTGTCCTTTTACCAGAAATCCTTTTACAACCTCATGACGAGCGACAAGAAGTCCGAGAAGTTCTTCAAGGTTCTGCACGACCGCATGAAGAAGGCGCAGCAGGAGACCAAGTCCACGGTGTCGGTGAACATGAGCGACATCGGGAACAAGCCCCGCGAGGACAAGGACGAGCCAGACCCTGGCACCAAAGGTACAGGGCCGTGTCCCCATGTCCCTTTGTCCCCTGGGCAGGGCCAGCGCTGGCTCAGTGACAGCCTGAGCTGATGAGAGGACAATTCCCTGCAGGACGAGGTGACACCTTCCTGATGCCCGGCACCCCCACGCGGTACCCGATGGCTGTGGGGTTCCGGAAGGGCCACGAGCCCGGGGAGCAGGGCCAGAACAACGAGATGGGGGTGACGGTGCTGATCATGGAGCCCATCCTGCGCTTCCTGCAGCTGCTCTGCGAGAACCACAACCGGGACCTGCAGGTCGGTGCTGGGGTTCCAGAGCTGGGCTGGGGGAAGGCTGGGATCTACCCCAGTTTGGCCTCAAAATTCTACGTGGGGCCTCAGTGCCTCAGTTTCCCCATGTGCAACGCACCATCCCTTGTGGATAACTTGGAGCTGCAGGAGGAATTCATGGCAGGGCTGGCGGTGGGACTGAGCTCTGTAGGTTACGGGGTCGTCCCAGCTCGAATATCCCTCAAACTGCAGCTGGAGGGGTGTGGGGAGAGAGGGATCTGGACCCCATTCCCGGGCTCTGCTCCACAGAACTTCCTGCGGTGCCAGAACAACAAAACCAACTACAACCTGGTGTGTGAGACGCTGCAGTTCCTGGACATCATGTGCGGCAGCACCACGGGCGGGCTGGGGCTGCTCGGCCTCTACATCAACGAGTACAACGTGGCTCTCATCACCCAGACCCTGGAGACCCTGACCGAGTACTGCCAGGGGCCCTGCCACGAGAACCAGGTCTGCGGGGCTCTCTGGGGGTCATTCCCCAGATTTCATGGCTGATCAGAGGAGGATTTGGAGGAGATGTGGGGGAAAGCAGCAGAGCCAGGGGCAGGGTTTGGGTTCAGAGTGTGAACAGGAGCAGAGTGAGGGCAGCAGAGGTCACAGGGCTCCTGCAGAGGTCACAGGGAAAGCAGCAGAGCCAGGGGCAGGGTTTGGGTTCAGAGTGTGAACAGGAGCAGAGTGAGGGCAGCAGAGGTCACAGGGCTCCTGCAGAGGTCACCAGCTGCTGCTTGGCTGCAAAATGTGCTGATGCAGATGGGGGATAAATAATTCAGTGATGTGGAGAGGGCCTTTTGCAGGGAGAGGAGAGGTCGGGGGGTCCAGGGCTGGAGGCAGGGCTGTGTTTTGGACCAGGGTTGTGCTGGAGGGTGAAGCTGGGAGGACTGGCAGGATCTGTGGGATAACACATTGCCCAACCCCCCCAGAGCTGCATCGTGACCCACGAGTCCAACGGGATCGACATCATCACAGCCCTGATCCTGAACGACATCAGCCCCCTCTGCAAGTACCGCATGGACCTGGTGCTGCAGCTGAAGGTGCGCGGGGCTGGGGTGGCGGGGACAGGTCTGCGTGTGTCACCGTGTGTCACTGAGGGTGTCACCGTCTGTGTCACTGCAAGGACTCACTGGCAGGGTCACAGGGTGTGTGTGGTCACTGCAGAGGGGACCCTGCCTGTGTCAGACCCTCGGGTGTGGGAGCAGATGGGCTCGGTGGGACAGGGCTGGGGCATCTCCACCACCCGCAGACGCCTCTGGCGCAGGGGAGCTGGCTGGGGCACGGGATAATTCTGCCCACCCCAAAGCCCTGGGCAGTGGCAGGGTGCAGCTCCCCTCACCAAGGGCTTCTCCTCGCCAGGACAACGCCTCCAAGCTCCTCCTGGCCCTCATGGAGAGCAGGCACGACAGCGAGAACGCCGAGCGGATCCTCATCAGCCTCCGTCCCCAGGAACTGGTGAGGGAACTGGGAACGTCCCACTGAGCCCCCAGCCCACGGCTGAACTTCCTCTGCCCTGGGTCCTGCTGCAGTTTCTGCTTTGCACCCAAGAACCACCTCACCTGCCCCACTGCTGCTGCTCCTGCCCACGGGTTTTCCCAGATCCTGGCTGGAGGATGAAGCAGGGAGCTGGAGAGGAGCTCAGTGCTGCTGTGCTGCCTTGCAGGTGGATGTGATAAAGAAGGCCTATCTGCAGGAGGAGGAGTGTGAGAACGCTGAGGTTTCCCCCCGGGAAGTTGGACACAACATTTATATCCTGGCGCTGCAGGTAGGGAGCTGTGAGAGCAGGGATGTGCCAGGCTGGGCTCCTGCTCATGGGTTATGTGTTTTTCTCAGTATTTATGCGCATTCCCTCCAGCCAGATCGGCCTCCCTGGGGAGCCAAAAGTGCCTTTGGCTGTGGGGAGAAGCCGTGGCTTGCTGGTTGTGCTGCTCCCCCTGTGCCCCACGTCCCACTCCTGTGGCTGCTGGGGGCTGCCCTCCAGCCTGGGCTCACTGTCACCATCCTGTCCCCCCCCAGCTCTCCCGACACAACAAGTCTCTGCAGCAGCTCCTGAAGCCGGTGAAGCGAATCCAGGAGGAGGAGGAGGAGGGAATCTCATCCATGGTATGGAGAGATCTTAGGGATGGAGGCAAAACCCCCCGAGCCACCCTGACCGGAGGCTGCCAAGAGCCTCCCACCCTTGCTGAGCCCACCTGGGCTTTGTTGTTCAGGATTTGATGGATTTTGGTGTTCCCCAGGGGGATTAAAGAGGGAAAGCCACCTAAATGGCCTTTTAGCCAGAGGTACAAGCCCAAAGGTGTGTGTGTCCTGTTGTGGGGTGACACAGGCTGGTGGCCCTGGGGGGGTCCTGCCCTTCCCCACTTCCCTCCTTTCTGAAGGGAAGGGCCGAGTCCTTTGCTGCCGTTCCTTGCCCATGTACCTCAGATCACGACAAGATTCAGCAGGAATGTGATTTCCCCGGGGTTTTGTGAGCTCCGGTTTGTAATTTGTGGATTAGCAGCACTTGGATGTAATTATTGCAGGGAATCGATTGTCTGTCACCGCGGGGAGCACTCGCACCCCTCATGGAAGCTTTAATTCATTTGCTTTTCCCTGAAAACCTCATCAGCTGTGGGAGATGTTGAGGCACGTTGTGGGAACAGTCAGATCCAGCTTCTGGCTGTGGCCAAACTCATCCTCTCCCTCTCCCTCTCCCCATCCAGCTCAGCCTCAACAACAAGCAGCTGTCGCAGATGCTGAAGTCGACGGCCCCGGTGCAGGAGGAAGAGGAGGATCCGCTGGCTTATTACGAGAAACACACATCCCAAATCGAGGCAAGGCCTCTTGGCTGTTGGCTTCCCAGCCTGCCCATGGTCCATGAATCCCACCCGGCTCCAGATGCCTCATGTCCCATTATTTTGCACCAGGAGCTGTCCCCGCTTCCCATCCCCATGCTGGCAGGAGCTTTAGCTCCAGGAACTGAGGGATGAGCAGCCCCCTGGACCCTTCCCTTCTCTCCCAGCAGCAGAAGGATGCAGCTGATCCAGCAGCCTCATCCTTGGCGTGGATCCCCTGTTCCCACACTCCCGTCGTTCCTTACCACAGCCAGGGCTGCCTCTGCTCGGGGCAGTTTGGAAGCTTTCAAACGAGTGGCTGACAATATTTGGATCCAGCGGAGCGGGAGGGAGGAGGGGAAGGCACAGCTGGATCTGGGAAGGAGGGAAAAACCACGGCAGGGCAGGATCTGAGGGCTCTGCTTCCCGCAGATCGTGCGGCTGGACCGGAGCATGGAGCAGATCATCTTCCCCGTGCCCGGGATCTGCGAGTTCCTCACCAAGGAGACCAAGTACCGGCTCTTCACCACCACGGAGCAGGACGAGCAGGGCAGCAAAGTCAGCGACTTCTTCGACCAGTCCTCCTTCCTGCACAACGAGATGGAGTGGCAGAAGAAGCTGCGCAGTAAGAGCAAGGCAGACCCTCCCCTGGGGAGCTGGGGGATATTCCTGCTGGGAAAGGGCTGCACGCCTGGAAATGGGATTGCTGAGCTGCTCTTGCTCTGCTGAGCACCACACACCCGGCACAGTGCAGGGAGTGAGGGTTCGAGATCCCAGGGATGGGATTTCTCCATGCTGCCAGCACAGTTTCTCCACAGTCTGAGCTGCACCTTACTCACGTTCCCTGGGATTCCACCTGAGGTGTTTTCCCTGGAAATTCCTCTCAGTTGCCTTCTCCTAAACCAGGATCTCGTAGCTGCACAAGGGAAATAAAACCAAACCTGTTTCTCTGCCCCCTGCAGACCTGCTCAGGGGTTTCAGGGTGCAAATCCCGGCTGTAAATCCCAGGAGCTGAGTGGAGGGTCACACTATGGACAGTGGGATGCAGCTAAGGAGCAGTGTAGCACCTGTGAGGGAGGACAGAGCCAACCTGATTCCAGGGTGCCAGAGCAGGCCAGAGGGCTGGGAAACCAAGGAATGTGAGCAGAGTCACTTAGAAGGTGCACTCCTCTTCCAGCAGATGAGCAGGAATATTTTCAAAACCCTTTATGGATGTTTTGAAGGAGGTGGGAGGCTGGGCCAGTCTGGGGCCAGCAGCTGCAGAGCCCACGGGGGTCTGGGAGGACATGGGGGGTCCGGGGGGACACAGGGGGTCAGGGAGGATACAGGGGGTTCAGGATGACACAGGAGGTCAGGGAGGACACAGGGATGACACGGGGTCCAGGGGGACACAGGGGGTTGTGGAGGACACAGGGATGACACAGGGGACCCAGGAGGACACAGAGGGTCCAGGGGGACACGGGGGGGTCAGGGTAGACACAGAGATGACACAGGGGGTCAGGGAGGACACCGGGATCACACAGAGGGTTCAGGATGACACAGGGGGTCAGGGACGACACAGGGATCACCCAGGGGGCCCAGTGGGACACAGGGGGTCAGGGATGACACAGGGGATCAGGGAGGACACAGGGGGTCATGGTGGACACAGGGATGACACAGGGGGTCAGGGAGGACACAGGGAGGACACAGGGGATCCAGGGGGACGCAGGGCATCAGGAAGGACACAGGAGGTCCAGGGTGACACAGGGGATCAGGGAAGATACAGGGATCACACAGGGGGCCCAGGGGGACACGGGAGGTCCAGGGGGACACAGGG
>VZTJ01006141.1:196636-208660 GCA_013397795.1 Orthonyx spaldingii | reverse complement strand
CAGGGAGGACACAGGGGGTCATGGTGGACACAGGGATGACACAGGGGACCCGGGGGACACAGGGGATCAGGGATGACACAGGAGGTCAGGGAGGACACAGGGATGACACAGGGGGTCAGGGATGACACAGGGGGTCCAGGAGGACACAGGGGGTCAGGGAGGACACCGGGATCACACAGAGGGTTCAGGATGACACAGGGGGTCAGGGACGACACAGGGATCACCCAGGGGGCCCAGTGGGACACAGGGGGTCAGGGATGACACAGGGGATCAGGGAGGACACAGGGATCACACAGGAGGCCCAGGGGGACACAGGGGGTCAGGGAGGACCCGGTTGGCACGAGGCTGGCTGAGGTTTGTGTGTTGCCTCCTCTCCCCCCAGGCATGCCGCTGATGTACTGGTTCTCCCGCAGAATGACGCTCTGGGGAAGCATTTCCTTCAACCTGGCTGTCTTCATCAACATCATCATTGCTTTCTTCTACCCCTATGTGGAAGCCACTTCCATGGGTAAGTGCCCCAGCACCTGCTGCTCCTCGGGTGGGAAGGGGAAGGGATCTTCACACGCAGAAAAACTGGCACTGCCCTCATCCTTGGGCTCCCTTGGGCTCCTAAAACCCCATGTCATTTCTGCTGGATGAAGGGAAGGATTGAGTCAGGATTTCAGTTTCCAGCCCTCCCACTCCTTCCTTCTCAGGGAAACCTCTCTTCTCCTGGGCTGCACTTCCCCAGTTTGTGCAATGTGGGAAGCAGTGGTGGAAGCAGTGATCCTGTTGTCAGGCAAAGCCTCCATCACCTACAGCGGTTCTGAGCTGCCGGATAAAAGATGTTAGAAAATGGATCAGTAAAAAACACCCGAACCAACACAAATCTTTGCAGTGCAGCATCACCATCTCTGATAACGAGCTCAGTAGTGTGGCTGGACACAGTGCCCCTGCCTTTAATGTCCACGTGTCTCCTGTTGCCAGGGGTGCTGGATTCCCCGCTGATCTCGCTGCTCTTCTGGATCCTGATCTGCTTCTCCATCATGGCCCTGTTCACCAAGCGCTACGGGGTGAGGCCGCTGCTCGTGGCCCTGATCCTGCGCTCCATCTACTACCTGGGCATCGGGCTCACCCTCAACATCCTGGGAGCTCTCAATGTGAGTTTGCCACGTGCTGGGGGATCAGGAGGCTGTCCCGCATTCCCAGGGCGCAGCAAACCCCACTCCCTCCCGTTTCTGGCCGTCCCCAGCTGACCAACAAGATCGTGTTTGTGGTGAGCTTCGTGGGCAACCGAGGCACCTTCATCCGTGGCTACAAGGCCATGATCATGGACGTGGAGTTCCTGTACCACGTCGGCTACATCGTGACCAGCGTCCTGGGGCTCTTTGTGCACGAGCTCTTCTACAGCATCCTGGTACAATAAATGCAGGTGGCTGGGGGCACAGGCAGCCTGTCTGCTGCCTTGGGAGCCGCAAGGTTCCTGTGGCACCTTCCAGGGGCTGATTGATAGCGGAGAGAACAATTCCTTGTGCTCTAATCTTTGCGTGGGCTGAGCTTTCTGCCTCCCGACAGTATCTATTGCTGTCTCTCCTGGGCCTGGGCTGTATCTCTCTTTCTAATCTGCTGTGTGCTTTATCTGGGTCAGCTGGGAGGCAACGTGAGCTGGCGAGGGCAGAGCCGGGGTACATGTGGCCTATTCTTGGCTCTCCTGCTGTGCATAAGTCACTCCATTCTTCTCTGCTTCCCTTCAGTAAGCTGGGAAACTTAAAGGCTTTGTGTGAAAAGTTAGTCAAGGTCTGCTGAGTGATCCAAGATCTCAGGATAAAAGGGGATATAGATAGGCCAGGCATTATCAAGAGAAGCACCCTGCAGCATTTCTTTGCTCCTGGGTCCTTTCAGCTGTTTGACTTGATCTACCGCGAGGAGACCTTGTTTAATGTCATCAAAAGCGTGACGCGGAACGGGCGCTCCATCCTGCTGACAGCCCTGCTGGCCCTCATCCTCGTCTACCTCTTCTCCATCGTGGGCTTCCTGTTCCTGAAGGATGACTTCATCCTCGAGGTGGACCGGCTGCCAGACAGCAAAGCCAAAGGTTGGGCAGTGCTCGGGGTCACGGGACGCTGTGAGAGCCTCCACAGAGGTCTGTGGGCGTGCTGTGTGGGATTTTAAACTGGGAGCACTGGTTTTGGGGTCCCAGAGAGGACAGCTTTGTGCTGGAGCTGCACAGAGCAGGGTTTGGGGTTAGTGGTGGCAGAAAAGGGGGCACAGAGCTACAAATGAAGGGTCAGCACTGCAGGGTCTTGACCATGAGAAAAAGCTTCAAAGCCTAGAAAAAGTAGGAGAATATGAGGCAACTTTTTCCCAAGGAGGTCGCCGTCTTCCCGGGATCCTGTGGCAGTGGTGAGGAGCTTTGCAGGGGAGAGGTGCTGCTCTCACAGGGCTGGGGTCTCCTCCTTGCAGATGACCCCTTGGGAATGCAAAGGAACGTGGAGACCTTCATGGAGTCGTGCAGCAGTGACAAGATCAGCTGCTCTGCTGCACCCACTGCCTTGGAAGGTAAGAGAGCTCCTGACTCTGTGTGGCAGCGTGGATTTGCCAGCCAGCTCAGGAAAATCCCAGCTTTTCCAAGCTGGAAACTAAATCCACTTCCTGGCACGTGTTAGGCAAGAGGCTGTGAAGTTTACACTGACCCAGGCATAAAAAATATTGGGGTACATTGATTTAATCAGAAAGGAGGTGGGAGCTGCAGGAGAGTTTGGCTGCTGGAGGAGCTGCCGGGACGTTGCTGGTTGGGACATCCACAACAGGCAGCTGCTCCTGTGTCACTGCAGCTGGAACCATCCCAGTGCCAGGGCCTGGGGCTCTGTCTGTGCTCTGAGCCCTCGCTCCTGCTCTCCTCCCCAGAAGCCGAGCCCGAGCAGTGGGAACGTGCCTGTGACACGCTGCTCATGTGCATCGTCACCGTCCTCAACCACGGCCTGCGCAACGGCGGCGGCGTGGGGGACATCCTGAGGAAACCCTCCAAGGACGTGAGTGGGGACAGCACCTGGGACCTCTTCCTCCTGCTAAACCCTGCTGCATTCACTGCTGGCCCCCCTCCCTGGGAGCTGGGACACATCCAGCTCTGTGCCTCACGTTCTCCCCCTCCCCTGGTGCCTCAGCCACGGCTGTGTCACGGCTGGAGCAGAGCTGTGCAAGACACCCAATTCTCCCTCTCATCCATTACAGGAGTCCCTGTTCCCTGCTCGAGTTGTCTACGACCTCCTCTTCTTCTTCATTGTCATCATCATCGTCCTCAACCTCATCTTCGGGGTCATTATTGACACCTTTGCTGATCTGAGGAGCGAGAAACAGAAGAAGGAAGAGATCCTGAAGACCACCTGTTTTATCTGTGGTGAGTGCTGCGAATGCAGGAATTGCCCCAAAGCTCTTCCTGCCCTCCCAGCTTGGGGGAAGGAAAGGAATTTCAGCTGGATTCTGGTTTTTATTTATCACTGCAAAACCTGAATCTGTTCAGCGAGGAGTCACTGCACGGGGAGGGGTTTAAACAAGGACACAACTGGAGGGAAATTCTCAGTGTTGTTCCTCACCCTGTTAACGAGGTGTTAAATTGAACCACATTGTGAGGTTCTTGTAGCTGTGCATCTCACTCCTGAGACCTTCCCTTGGCCGGTGGGGGGAAAAAGCAGCATATTACTGAAGAACTGTAATAGAGAAAATGGTCTGGAATCCTTTCAGTCAGTAGAAGGCTTTAAAAAAAAAACCCCAGTAAATCTCTCTACTTTTTCCTTTAAAGATCCTCTGGGTTTATTTTACTGGGCAGAGGCAGAGCCAGCAGGATTTGGAAAGAAATTCTGCCCTGTGAGGATGGTGGGGCCCTGGCACAGATTTCCCAGAGAAGCTGTGGCTGCCCCATCCCTGGGAGTGTCCAAGGCCAGCTTGGATGGGGCTTGGAGCAACCTGGGATAGAGAAGGTGTCCCTGCCCAGGGCAGGGGTGGCACTGGATGGGCTTTAACGTCCTTCCAACCCAAACCATTCCATGATTCTCTGATTCTGTGATTTTAAACAGAAGTCTCCTGAACCCCCAGCTGGGTTGTTGCCCATGGTTTGGATGTTTTTGTGCTAAATGCCAACTAATTATTCAAAGCACTTGAATGTCACCTTTGGGAGGGGACACACTTGGCTGAATTTCCTTTCGTGCATGTTTGCTGCTCATCCCCTCCTCTCCTCCCCATCTCCTCCCTGTCCTTCTCCATCCTCCCCTGCCTTTCCCAGGGCTAGAAAGGGACAAGTTTGACAACAAGACCGTGTCCTTTGAGGAGCACATCAAATACGAGCACAACATGTGGAACTACCTGTACTTCATCGTGCTGGTGCGGGTGAAGAACAAGACCGACTACACGGGCCCCGAGAGCTACGTGGCACAGATGATAAAGGTACAGGGGCCCTGGGGGCAGCTCCTGGGCTATCCCAACCTGCCTGCCCCGGGGATATTGGGAACAAGGGGCTGGCCAAGGAAAAACAGCTCTGAGAAGCCCTTCTGGAAAGTGTTGACTAATAGTGCAGTGCCTTAGTTCGTACTTAGCTGGTTTTTTCCACGTGGTCTGTTTGAGGGTTTGTCCCGTGAGTTGAAGGGTTGAACCAAGCTGGAGTGTGGCTTCAAGGGGGTTTCGAAGCAAGGGAAGGAAAGGAAAGTGAGGAAAGAAAAACTTCTGCACCTGAGCCCATGAAACAACCTAGAAATGGATCATTTGTGGAAAAATTGCAGATTTTTGCAGAGAGAATTTCTTTAATACCCAAGCACGGGGAGGCTGCCTGTTAGACCCTTCTTCCCTCCTCCTCTCTGACCCCTCACCCCAACTCCCCTCGTCCGTGGTCACGTTCCCAGAACAAGAACCTGGACTGGTTCCCCCGGATGCGAGCCATGTCTCTGGTCAGCAATGAAGGGGAAGGGGAGCAGAACGAGATCCGCAATCTGCAGGACAAGCTCAACACCACCATGAAGCTCGTGTCCCACCTCACCTCCCAGCTGAACGAGCTGAAGGAACAGGTATGGGAAACGGGGAATTCCCTCCGGGAACCCTCTGTCCTTCCCAAAATAGACACCAAGGGCAGGGAGCGGGAGGCAGGACCAAAGCAGGACCATGACAATACAAGCACAGGGCTCCCGCAGCTCGTTTGTGGGGGAATTGGGGACACTGGGGACACGTGGCTTTGGGTAGTGCCTCATCAGCTCCGAGTCTGCTGGCAGAGGCTCAAAGCAGCGCAGTCAGACACTTGGGAAGCACAGCCAAGAGCAGGAGGCCCTGGGAATTGCCTGACCGTGTCCCTGCTGGAATTGCAGATGACGGAGCAGCGGAAGCGCAGGCAGAGGATGGGGTTTGTGGATGTCCAGAACACCATGAACCACTGAGACACAGCTCCACCCCCCCGAGGGACTGCACCCGTGTGTCAGCTGAGGAGGCTGCTCCCCCCTGGGCTCCAGGCATGGATTGTCACCGTCTGGGGACAATGGACCACACGGAAAGGGCTTCCCAGCCAGCACCTCCCTTAGAGCGCTTGTAAGCAATGCCAGGAGCAGGGACTGGCCGGATCCCTCCCCACACCTGGGCACAGGTGTTGTTCTAACGCCCTCGTAGGAAGATAAATCACCCAGGACTTTCATTCCTCATTGCAATAACTCTTTATTTTGCAACTGTGGAGGGTTGTATCTTTATCTCCATGTGCTCCAGCCCCTCGGCTGTGGGGTAAGTAGCTGTAGGGCCGCATTATTTAACTTATTCCGAGTGCCACTTGTCCCTGTGGACCTTTGCCAAGCAGCCCTCGTTATCTGCTGTGCCTGCTCCACGCTGACCCCTCTCCATTTACAGAATTCTCTTCATCCTGTGGTGCAGTAAAGAGCAGCTGAACTCAAGGAGGTGGATTTAATTTAATTAACTCACCAGGTGAGGAGCTGAGCTTGTCCTAATGGGAACTAAAAGTTTTGCCTTCTGTGGACCAAGGATCTTTGGGCAGCAGTAGTAGGAGCCTGCAGGTTTACAGGAGTTCACTGTGAAGGGGTGTCCTGTGTTTTAGTTTCATCTCTGGTGTCATGTTTTACCTTTTTTTTTAAATTTTTTTTTTTTTTTTTAGTTGTTATTGTTGTTACTTAAGAACTGAAGTGTAAATTGCCTTAACTAAATTAAATACAAAATCATGTTATAATAAAAATTTCAACGTGGTGAAGAGAGTCCCCTTCCTGCGCCCTCTGGTGTGATGGGGCTGTCGAACAGAAGCACAGAACACCCCCAGGAGCAGAACCCAAACCAGGGCTGTCACCCACGCTGCTCCCAGCTCCAGGTGTTGCACATCCCCTGCCAAACGCTGCCATGAAGAGCCACCACCACCACCAGCCTTGGTTCCTGGAGCTTTGGACCAGAGCCTGCTGCAGTTTCAAATGCTTTCACTGCTTGCCAGGAAATCACTGCTGAAACCTGTAAAAAGGAGCAGCTGTTGGTGCTGTGGAGCCCTGGCACAGCTCAGCTCCAGACACTCATCCTTCCCAAGCCAGCCCCAGCTCCAAGCCCAAGAACAGACACTGATGAAAGCAGTAAAGCTCTAAAAAGGAATAAAAAAGGCCATAACAGGGAAGTTGCAGAGCACTTGAAATGTGTTTATGGCCCCATCTAGCAGCATGTCATTTAATCCTGCCTTCCCCTCTCAGCTCTGCACTAACCCACACCCATCCCTCTCCTCAGGCTGGGGGGAGCCTGCACAGAGCTGGCTCCTCCAGCAGCAGCAGCAGCTCTGCAGCAGCTGATGGAAATCTCAGTTAAACCCGTGCAGTGCTCCACTGTCACCACAGCAAAGTCACCCTCCGTCCTCTCCGTCTTCTCCGAAGGAAAATAAATGTGATGATTAAAGTTCTCCCTCCCTCCGCTGCCCTGGTCCCTGGGCTAACCCACAAACACGAGCACAGAGAGGTTTTCACATCCTCTCTGTTCTCTTCACAAGAACATTTAAAGCTGCACCTCCTCCCTCTGGGCAGCTCCTGGTTGTTCCATTTTTTGAGATACAAAAGGCCAGGCTTGACACCACAAAGTTCCCTTCCCTACATTGCTCCGGCATGGATGGGTTAAGCTCTGCCCCAGATTTTCAGCAGAGAAAAAAGGAGGCACTAAATATGAAGAATGTACAGGGTAGGGCTGAACAAAAACGCTGTTGCTAAGAGGAATAAGTGGTTTTATTCATCATGGCAACACACAGAGCTTCAGGGATATGTACAGTGGAGAAGCTGAGAGCTGGGCCCTCACTTCGAGTCCTCCTCGGGTGTCTTGGCAGAGAACTTTTCCCGCAGTCTTTTCCACGTCCCTTTTTTCATGTCTTTCATCTGTTTCAGAATGTCTGCAAAAGGAGAAGGGAGACAGAGATGGGGCCAGAGGAAGATAAGCAGAAAAGCAGAGGAATGAAACCCTCTCAGAACAGCTCTGCCTTCCATCTAATTTCCTTTCCTGACTCTTCATCTTAATGAATTTTCATTCCAGGCCCGAGGCGAGGTTGGTTTCCCTTCCAATCAATGCAGGGAGTCTCTTATCACTAACAACTGATACTCACTTTCCATGCACTGCAATCAAAGTTAGGAACTGGAGCAGAACAAAACTGCTCTGGCTCCCAGCTCTGCCCTTCCTAAAGGATGTGCTGAGGGCATTTCTGTGTGGGGTACCTGGCTCTTCCCAAGGTCCAACCCAGAAGGAATGTGAAGGGAATTGGAAGATGGTGAAAGAGAAGCTGATCTCAGTGTTGGGGGTGACGTAGCAAACGTGTTCCTTCCACACAGGTCCTGCTGCCTGACCCCAAAGAGCCTTTGCAAACCCTTTGCCGTTCCTGCCAGTCCAAATTCCAATTGATTCTTCACCCCAACACACTGAGTTACTCCTCAACTGAATTATTCCTGAGCTTACTCCTCATCCAACACCTTCACAGAATTGCAGGCAGCCCCTTGGTGCCCTCCAGGCACAGGGGCTGAGCAGGGATGCAGGGAGCACCCCAAAGACCAGAATGTCCCTTGCCTCCTGCCCTGCCCTCTCAGACCCAGCCCAGCAGCAGTACCTGTGGCCAGGATCATCCTGCAATCCTCCACTGTCACCCCGGTGAAGGTGGTGTCTTTCAGGCGTGGGTACTTCCCAGGAGAGCAGCAAAAGGAGGGAGAGAGACAAAGAAGTCACTTGAAGTGCACGAAAAGGGTACAAATGTCACCAGCTGGCACAGCCCGAGCTCATTTCCAGCTGGAATTCTGTTCATCCACACCTGCCCTGTTCACAGAGCAGAGCCCTGGGTGACCACAGGCACTGCTGCACCCACCCCTCAGCTGTCCCTCAGGCATTCCCAGGAGCCCTGCCATTCCCAGGAATCCTGCAGCAGCTGTGGTTCCCCCCCAGAAGAGGGACAGTGGCCAGTGCCACAGCTCTCACCTTGTTTTTGTAGAAGTTGGTGTGGATCCTGACTAAGCTCTCATACATTTGGTCACAGGCCTCGGGGTCAGAGATCTGCAAGAGACACAAGTGGCACACAAGTCTGGGTTTACACCCCCACAGCAAAACCCCCCTCATTCCATGGCCGTGAAGGAGCAGCTCAGAACTCCCTGTGCACTGCTGGATGCTGGGGACCTGCTGTCCTGCTCCATCCAGGTCCTTCCCCTCCATCTCCCACCAGCTTGGCCTGCAGGAATAACAACACTTGGGATCTTCAGAATGGATCTTCAGCTCTGCATCACCAAGATCTGACCGTGAATACACAGCCACAGAGAAGATCACTGGCTGGTGCTGTGAAATCTGTGGCCCCTCCTGCCCTGAGGCCACTTCTGTCACCTGCCTCATTGCAGGGAATCACAGGGGACAAGGTGCCAGGATGGACATGAGAAACCCCCTGCAGGGGGCTGAAAATAGCTTGTCATTGATGAGGGAAATCAGCACAAATGACAAGGATCAGCTTGAAGGGTAACTGGATTTCTATTTCAGTTGGAAGATCTGGCTCATCCCCAACCTGTGCCAGGTGTCTGTGCCTGGCCCAGCTCCTGCTCAGCTGCTTTTCCAGTCTACAGTGTTTTTCCTGGATTTTTTTGTTGTTGTACAACAAGCCAAACTTGACCAGAACTCAACGCTGCTGCTCCATGAATGGTTAAAACAGATCAAGAGCAAAAACAACATCAACAAAAAGGTGTCAGGATGAAGTAGGAAGAGTAAGGCAAAGCTCTCCTCGTTCAGCAGGGCTGCAGGAGAGAGGGCACAGGCACAGCCACAGTTATGCACACATCCCCCTGCAGTGATCCCCACCTGTGCCCTGCAGCCCCATCCCAAACACCCCCTGCCAAGGCTCCAGCAGATCCAGCCATTAAAAAGGTGGCACAAACAGCATCCCACCCCTGGAAATCCAGCAAATCTCATTCCATTAGATTGCTAACGAGGCCTTGTGGCTCTAGTTACCCTCTCAGAAGCTCCTCCTGCCTCCTGTCAGCACATCCAGCCTCTCTACACACAAATTGCCACCACTGCTGCAGGCATCGATTCATATTTCCAGGATCAGTGGCAGCTTTGGGATCTTGGAGCCAACTGGTGCAACACATTAAGCTGTCCTGAGCATATGGAAAAGCAATAAAACTCTTCCCAAAATGTCTGCTGCAGACTATTCTGGTCACCAGAACAGGATTAGGAGCCTGTAATGGCCCCTTGGGGTCGAAAACGCATCTCTGGAACAATGTTTTTATGCTAAGAAAGGGCACATTTGCATTCTGCAGCAACACCTTCGTGCCTGGGAAGGTCTGCAGCCAAGTCAGGCATCAGATTCCCTAATTTATTTCAGCAGCAAAGCCTAAACTCCAACAGAATTACAGCTGGAGGCGGAATTCAATTGTACAACCGCTGCATTCCATCAGTGTCAGGCAGTGCTGCAGCATCCCATCATCCCATCCTCAGGGTAAGGAATTAACTGGATTCCAGCACGGCTGACAAATTCCCAAAGCTCTTCACCCTGCTCCCATAACCACAGGAATGGGGCTCTCCAAAGCACGTAGTGTAAAGAATGCAAGAACTGGGTACAGACCAGCTGTCCTGAGGACAAAACAGCTGTCCTGGGTACAAACCAGGGGTGCTGAGTATAAACCATTTGTCCAGGGCACCAACCAGGTGTCCTGGGGACAAATCCCTTGTTCTGGGCAGCAACCAGATGTCATGGACACAAAATCCATTGTCCTGGGCACAAAACCCGGTGTCCTGGGCACAAAACCCATTGTCCTGGGCACAAACCATTTATCCCAGGTACAAACCCAGTGTCAAGGGTACAAACGAGGTAGTCCTGGGTACAAACCCGGCGTCCTGGGTACCAATCATTTGTCCCGGTTACAAACCACTGATCTGGACACAAACCCCGCAGTTTGCCCCACGGGAGGCACAAGCCCGTGGCCGGTATTCCAAAGGGATGTGTGTTCCAAAGGGATGTGTGTTCCAAAGGCTGCCGAGCGCTCACACCCCTGCCCTGTCCGGGAAGAGCCGCGAGGAACAGGACTCCATCATCCCTGCGATATCCTAATATTCCATAAAGCCCCAAGCACAGCCTCCTCCCGGCGTGCAGCCCGGCGAGCCCCGAGGCAGGGCCGGGTGTGCGCCCCAAACCCCGCGCTCCATCCCCGTCCCCTCAGAGCCCCCTNCCCGCTGCCGCAGCACCGCGGCCAGGTCCCGCTGCCGCTTCGCGTCCTCCACCGGCCACTCCTCGCAGAGCCGCAGGAAGCGCCGGTACCGGCTGGCGGCCATGGCGCCGCCTCACGTGCGCCGCTCACGTGGCGCCGCCGCCGCGTCACGTGACGCCGCGGGAGGGCGGGAACGCCTGAGGGGAGGGGGGGAGGGAAGATCCCGCCGGGATCGCTCCCGGTGCCAAACTGCGCCTTATCCCCGCTTTGTCGCCGGCACGGAGAGCTGAGTGCCACAGCCAGGCGGTTCTTGGGCTCCTCCAGGGATGGGGACCCCCAACACCGCCCTTTCCGTGAGGGAATTCCAACCTCACTCTCTCCTGGAGGCCGTTTCCTCTTCTCTTGTCCCTTGGGAGCACAGCCTGACCCCCATCTGGCTGTACACCTCCTGTAAGGGAGTTGTGCAGTGCCAGAAAGTGCCCCCTGAGCCTCCTTTTCTCCAGGCTGAGCCCCTTTCCCAGCTCCCGCAGCCACTCCTGGTGCTCCAGACCCTTTCCATCTCCCACAGCCACTCCTGGTGCTCCAGACCCTGTCCCAGCTCCCTCAGCCACTCCTGGTGCTCCAGGCCCTTTCCCAGCTCCCTCAGCCGCTCCTCACAGGATTTACGATGGTTTGAGTTGAAGGGACCTTAAATCCCATCTCATCCCACCCCCTGCCATGGGCAGGCACACCTCCAACCATCCCAGTTTGCTCCAAGNCCGCGAGGAACAGGACTCCATCATCCCTGCGATATCCTAATATTCCATAAAGCCCCAAGCACAGCCTCCTCCCGGCGTGCAGCCCGGCGAGCCCCGAGGCAGGGCCGGGTGTGCGCCCCAAACCCCGCGCTCCATCCCCGTCCCCTCAGAGCCCCCTCACAGCCGCTGCCGCCGCCGCCGGGCCGCTCCCCGCGCCCTCCCAGGCCGGCGCCGCGCCGCTGCCGCCCTGCCAGCCGCCTCACCGGCGTGTTCTCGCCCTCGCGGAAGGCCTGCGCCACCCGCTGCCGCAGCACCGCGGCCAGGTCCCGCTGCCGCTTCGCGTCCTCCACCGGCCACTCCTCGCAGAGCCGCAGGAAGCGCCGGTACCGGCTGGCGGCCATGGCGCCGCCTCACGTGCGCCGCTCACGTGGCGCCGCCGCCGCGTCNTCCTCCAGGGATGGGGACCCCCAACACCGCCCTTTCCGTGAGGGAATTCCAACCTCACTCTCTCCTGGAGGCCGTTTCCTCTTCTCTTGTCCCTTGGGAGCACAGCCTGACCCCCATCTGGCTGTACACCTCCTGTAAGGGAGTTGTGCAGTGCCAGAAAGTGCCCCCTGAGCCTCCTTTTCTACAGGCAGAGCCCC
>VZTJ01006141.1:167456-196550 GCA_013397795.1 Orthonyx spaldingii | reverse complement strand
TCCCAGCTCCCCCAGCCCCTCCTGGTGCTCCAGACCCTTTCCATCTCCCACAGCCACTCCTGGTGCTCCAGACCCTGTCCCAGCTCCCTCAGCCACTCCTGGTGCTCCAGGCCCTTTCCCAGCTCCCTCAGCCGCTCCTCACAGGATTTACGATGGTTTGAGTTGAAGGGACCTTAAATCCCATCTCATCCCACCCCCTGCCATGGGCAGGCACACCTCCAACCATCCCAGTTTGCTCCAAGTTCTGTCCAACCTGGCCTCGGACACTCCCAGGGATGGAGCAGCCACACTGTTCAGGTGTGTGAGGGGTAAAAAGGGAAGCCGCTGTGAGCTTTTTGTTATTATTCAGCCAACAAGTTGTTGTTTTCTGTGCAGCAATGAAGAGTGAGGGGCTGCCCAGCGAGGGGCTCTGGCTGTGGTGTCACACCCAGACCCTTCTCATCCATCCTTTGTCCCACCTGTGTCCCACTGTGTCCCACTGAGAGGCTTTGCAGGACGCTCAGGTGGCTCTGTACAAACTCACCCACAAAGCCACAAAGTCTTATCACAGACTTCTCATGTGAGCCAGGACAATCCGTGGCTCGATCCCTACTGAAATTGGGTGTTTGTGGCTTTTTTTTTTACAGTTTGTGGTCAAGTAATAATGCAACGCTGTGAACAAGAGTCTTCCCAGGTGGACTCTGGGCCAAGCAAAATACACAAGTGGGCCAGATGTCTTAAATTTTCCAGCGATAAATTGCAGCAGCTTCCCAGCTTTCTGCTGTAAATCCAAGTGAAGTGTCTCCCGTGGGATCTGGTGTTTAAACCTGTGGAAATAACGACTCTTAAAAAAATTACGGGTTTAGACAAAGGATAATGTACCTCAAGGATGCTGCGGGAGGGGAAAAAGAGATGGACAATGGTGGGAGTTACTGCCACAATTTTATTTCTATCCCCACTCCCCGGTAGTGGAGTTCTGTAGCTCTATTCCTTGTGCAAGGACTTCTCCTTCAGGTTTCCCACACCATGCAGGAAGGAATTATACTTGTTCCATCATAATAATAATAATAAAATCTGTCCACAAAAGCTGTAAACATTCTTTTTAGAGTCTTTTGTTACTGTCTCCTTCAAACACACACGCGCACACACACACGCAGTATTTGTATCAAAGAATTTCTGGGTGACCTTTGACGTCCAGTCCCTGACTCAATCTCACACTTTTTTTCTTTTTTTTTTCTGTTTTTTTTAAGCAAAAATCCCTTGACATGAATGTTTTTTGTGGCTGATGCCTGACAGAGTAATCCCATTCCCGTACTTCCAGCCCCAGTGGAGCTTCTTTCCTAGAAAATTCCTGGAAAATTCCCTGTTTTAAGCCCACAGGGATGATAAAGCTTGGCGAGGTGCAGCTCTTGGTCTGAGTGTTTGAACGCATGCAGAGAGAATCCCAACCAGGGGTGCTGGGAATGTTGGAGGGTGTTTTTCCCTCCCACTTGAGCAGGAGCAGAAAGGGAAACTCCATCTGTTTGTTCCTGCCCCAAACCCCCTCCTCCCGCTCGGCTGCGGGGCGAGCAGGTCCTGCTTTATCATTAAGACTCTTCCCAATTTGGCTCACAAATAAATCAAGGGCAGCAGTAAAACCAGAAAGGGAAATAAATCTTCTCATGGATGGCAGAGAGAACAGATTCTTCCAGCTCTCTGCTTTCCACGCTTCAGTTCAGTGACGGAGAGTTTTCAGCACTTCCTGACTTATCCATGCTCATTCCACACCACGCGCGGCGTGTCCAGCAGCCGGAGGGTCCCACACAGCCGACCCCAGGCGGGATTTTCAGGGCTATCGGTCACTAGGAAATCCAGGCCGTTTCACAGAAATTCTCATTTCCCTTCCGACAGGCTCTGAAGGATTTTGATGAGGTTCTCCAGGCCAAAAATGTAGCCGTGGTCCGGCCCGTCGTACGGGGTGGGGTTGGGATTGCTCTTGGAGCCTTTGAAGGTGGTGTGGGCAAAGTCTATCATCCTCACGTCCACCCTGGAGGGGCTCGTGCCGTGCGTTTTTGGGAAGGGGCGGTGATGATCCGCGCTCTCCTTGTGCTCCTGCCCGTCATAAATGATGAGGAGGGAGCTGGAGTAGAACCTGTAGGAACTTTGCTTCCTGATCACCGAGAGCAGCGCCTTGAGCCGCAGGATGATGGGCTCCAGCAGCTCCGTCCGCAGCTGGTTCCCGGTGCACAGGAACTGCCGCAGGGTCTGCCGGAATCCCTCCGGGGACAGCTTCCTCCCGAAATATTTGTCTTTGCACAGGAAATGGCCGGTGTCTGCTTGGTAAACCTGCAGGGGAAAGAGGAATAATCCATAGAACATCCTGAGCTGCAAGGGATATGAGCATTGAAATGCAACTCTGCTCATAGGAAGATGCCAGAGATCAGAAAGGGACGCGGGTTTTGACTTTGTATATTTTGCTTAGTACGTGGTTATACTCATTACTCTCATAATTATCCTTCAGGCAGGGTTTTTAAACCTGCTTGAGAATAGTGAGTGAGGGAAATGCGTGGTTTGGGTTTCCAGGAGGACGGCTGGGGATTTCCAGCAGGAGAAATTGAGCCCAAAATGAACCCCTGGCTCTCACAGCTCCAGGATGAGGTGGCTCAGTGAAAGCACGAGTGGGGCAATGTGGTGCTTTTGGAGGTTTTTGTGCAGCAGCCAAGAGCTGAGCAGGAATCTGAGTGTAAAAGCAGCTTCTCAGATGGAGCAAATGGTTCCAGCTGCTCGCAGTGGTGGCAGTGGCACAGAGAAAGGGTCACCCTAAACGTGCAATATTTGACACCCTCTCTGAGAGGCCACAGAACCGAGTGGCCACTTCTTACAGCCCATGTTTGGGGGCTAAAGAGAATAAAACCACTTCAGGTCACACCAGCCAAGAATCCCAGGAGACTCCAGCTTGGTTCCAAGCTGTGTGTGGGGCACACACCGAGGGGATGGAGGCTTTACCTGCATCCCACAGATGCGCACGCCCAGCGAGGCCGAGGTGCTCTGCTCACACTTCTTGATGTGCCGGGCTTTCTTCTCCTCCGAGGCGTCATCCCCGTGCTGCCGAGTGCCCATCTTCAGGTCCAGGATGCAGGGATAGCTGTACTTGGATACCACATTTTCCAGCAGGAGAAACTCTGAGCATGAGTTAAGGGAAACCCAATACTTTTAAATTCTAATTGAAAGAGGCCTTAAATCAAAGCAACTGCTGACGCTCTCCATAACGGCTCACAACTGTAATGAGACTTTCTGAGCCAATTTCTCCGACGTGTCATTGCTATGGGCCTCTCGCTGCCAATTCCAGTTAATTTACTGTACTACAGCCCTACCAATTAAAGCCCCAACAGCTCCATTCTCCTGTGACACCGTAGCCCTGGGCTGTCACTCCGACACCTTCCCTCGGTGCCGAGCTCGCTCCGGTGGGTGGGGGAAGTTGTTAAACTCTATTACTCACATGACTGGTGGGTAATGAAGTGTAATAGGAAAATAAAAGGCGAGGCAGCTGCTAATTCCTGTATAGTTGTGTTTTTAAATGTATGCCAAGGGGATCCTTGACTTCTGCTGAGAACTCTTGATGGGAAATGGGGTTTTTCTCCTTTTTCTTATTTTTTTTTAAACAGTGGCAGAAGATAACAGAGAATATTCCTTATTTTCCCAGAGCCTGTGCAGAGGAGGGGTGCATCCCCCTGCAATAAACCCTACATTAATTTCCAGCTGTTATTTGTAGCCAGGACTGTGCTGGAGGGGAGAGAGGAGAAAGGATACGATGAAGTTTGTTCTCGTTATGCTTGGAGGACATGCGGTTCAGGTGCTGCCGGTGACAGTGCAGTCCCCAGGGGTTGTAACTCTTCCTTTCTGGCTGGTTTCCATTTGCATCTTCCAAAAGGGAATCTGTGTGGTACTGAAGGTCTGTCCTCAAAAGCATCTTCCCGGGGCAGCTACACAAAGCACACAAAGGGACACGTTGGGTTTATGAGCTCCAGAGGAGAATATTCCCTTCCCTCAATTTTTTTTTTCTGTAGAGCCTCAAACTTGACAAGGTGGATTTTCAGGAACTCTCAAAGGAAACATATTGATCATGTCCAACCTGCAGAGATCCTTTGTTACTCCATAACAGTAATTTTCAGAAAGCCAGCTATTGCTGCCTGCCAATACTTTTTTTCATTATAATTTAAAGTGTGCTGGCTCCCACAAAAAGCCATTCACAGCCCCAGCAGCCAGGGATCTCTATTTATCCATCTAATGGGCACAGCACAGGCAAATGGTCCAACAATGGGAATGATTCCCAATTTGGAGGGGCTGGCTCCAAGGAGGGGAGGGAGGGAAAGAGGGAGGGAGGGAAGGACTGATGAGGAGATTTGTTCTCCTTAGGGGGTCATTCCTTGGCCTCACTCATCCAAACTCCACCCACTGCTCCAAAGGCAGTGGTTCCACGGCAGGGATATTCCACCTTCAGTCCCAGCTGGCCCAGGGCCACTCTGAACCAGTTTGGGATGAAGGATGTCCTGCAGAAAACCTCAGTGAGCTGGAGGTTGCAGTGTGCTGGGAGCACTGGGTGCCTTCCTGGAGAGCTCTCCCCTAGGATGGGATGGGATGGGTTGGGATGGGATGGGATGGGTTGGGATGGGATGGGATGGGATGGNGGACTGAAGCCCCTCTGTTGCCAGCAGAGGGACATTTCGTGCTCGGTGGCTGTTTTGCTGGGGCCTCTCCTCTCCTGGAGCATGCTGTGCTCCAAGGAATGGGGTTGAAAGCAGAATTTGAGGCAGATATTTGAACAACAACATCCCAGATCTACCCCATGCCAGGGAAGAGCAGAACCACACACACAGGGCTTGGCTCTGCTCTTCTTCACCTCAGCTGGGCCCTGCTTTTATACCCTAAACCCAGAGCTGGTCCACCAAACCCATCCCAAACCCAAGTGGCAGACGCCAGCCAGGAGGTTTGCAGGGCGTGGCAGACCCTCACCTGTCTTTGAAGGTCTTGGTGACCTGGGTGTGACTCCACTTGACCAGCCCGTGCTCGCTGCTGGCACTGGCTGCCCACTTGCATTTGTGCCAGAGGGTGACGGCGGGGTCGGCGCCGGCGCTGTCCGGCTGCCCCAGGCCGGGGCTGGCGATCAGGGTCAGGTTGCCAAGGCTGTCCTTCTTGAGGTGCACAGACACGATGCCTGCACAGAGGGCAAAACCAACGAGACAGAGATGAGCCCGTGGGCTGTCACAGAGGCCTGGCCACCACCTTGTGTTTTGGTGGCCTTTTACTGATCCCGCTCTGATTTCAAGCCCGATAAACATCATTAGTCTGAGAATCTGGAAAATACTCTAAGGATTTTCAAGTGTTCCCCCTCTCAAGGCTCAGTTTGAAACCGGCCTCCTCTGAGCCTCACATTCCTTTGTCCCCCACGCCTCCGGGTTCTGCTGTGCCCTGGGTGACCCAGAAGAGCCCCCAGCTCCAGATCAGGAGCTCCCAGCTTATTTATCACAAGGGATTTAAGTGCTTTTTAAAGGCAGCACAAGGCTGGAAACACTTTTCATTGGCAGGAAGCAAAGGGAGAGTTGGGGACAAGACATTTTCCAAGGACACCCAGTGTGCCAAATGCTTCCTTAAATTGGAGAGCCCCAGGAGCAGAGCAGGGATGTGGCTGTGGCAGCCCACACATTGTCATGGCCATGTCCTTCCCCCAGCGCCAAGGACCAGCACCCAAATACCCCCCGGGGGGCTGGACCGTCACACGTCCGGTGTTTGTGCCCGACAGGGACCAGGACTGTGACTGGAGGTTAATTTTTTCCACCCTGAGTGCTTAAAACACCATTCTGCATTTGAACATCGCAATTTTCCCTGACTCTGACAGGAATCACAGGGCTCAAATGCCAGCCAGTCCACCACGGATTTAGCCCAACGCGAGCCCATCCCTGGCACGGGGCCGGCTGTCTCTGCGTCTCAAGTGACAGCGCAGGAATGGCCACGGATCACTCTGCAGCCGGCTCTGACCTTTCTGGGAAAGGCTGATAACGCCAGCCCGGCTCCCGCAGCTCCGCCGGGGCTGCCTGAGCCTCCCCACGCTCCGGGGGCGGTTTTAGAGCACAGCTCCTTAGGGCTCGGGGGGCTGCCAGCTCCCAGAGAGGACAGGGACCGGGGAGAGGGTGTGGGACCAGCAAAAGCAGCACTGGAAAGAGCCCTGGTGGGGACACGGGGAGCTGGGCTGGATCCAGCTGTGCCCAGGGCATCTTTGCTCGGTCTGGGGGGCATTTGGGCAGCTGGGCTGCATGGAACTGTGCCCAGGGGTCTGCTGGGCATTTGGGGAGCTGGGTTGGATCCAGCTGTGCCCAGGGCATCTTTGCTCGGTCTGGGGGGCATTTGGGCAGCTGGGCTGCATGGAACTGTGCCCAGGGGTCTGCTGGGCATTTGGGGAGCTGGGTTGGATCCAGCTGTGCCCAGGGCATCTTTGCTCGGTCTGGGGGGCATTTGGGCAGCTGGGCTGCATGGAACTGTGCCCAGGGGTCTGCTGGGCATTTGGGGAGCTGGGTTGGATCCAGCTGTGCCCAGGGCATCCTTGCTCGGTCTGGAGGGCATGTGGGGAGCTGGGCTGGATCCAGTTGTACCCAGAGCATCCTCACCAGGTCTGCTGGACATTTGGGGAGATGATCTCAGCAGTTTAACAAACAGTTCTGCTCTCCCAAGCAAAGGCACCAAAGCAAATAAATATGCAAAACCCCTTCTCTCCATTTCAAGTGCGATTTCAGTGAGCAAACACCGACAGGAGGCTTTTCCTCCTGTGCCTGCCAGGTTCTGCTGCCTCAGGGGGGTTTCCCCACCTGAACTGTCCCTGCAGCCACCCCCGTTGGACTGGGGTGCACATCCCTCGCCGGGTCCTGCACCCCAAAACCTGGGTTTGGATGCTTTCCCCTCCCTCTGCTCACCACAACCATTCCTGGTCCCTTGGGCTGTACAATCAGCATCATTGGGTTAAACGGGCTGGCTTTGCACAGAAATGGGGGAAAAATCTACACAGGCTGCTCTGCCAAGGGAGCTGAGGGGCTGCAAACCTTCATTAGGGGGCAAGGAATATTTTTAGCCCTCCCAGCCCTCTGTGGTAAGCTCAGAGAATTCCATCTTCCTCAGGCTCCAGCATTACCTTTTCCCTGAGTCCCATTCTTTAACAATCCATATTTCTGAGAGCAAACAAATCTCCTCTCAGCCGGGATGTCTGCTTTAGATTTTCAGGGGATATAGGCAGGTAAAAAAAGGAAAAAGCCAGTGTGTCTTTTGCCTAAATTAAAGCGTTTTTAGTTCTAAAAAGTCACTGGGAGGCGACCAGAGCCTTTGATTCCAAACACCATAACCTTAAAAACTGTCCCAGTTCCTGCCTGCAGTCAGCAGGGCTGTGCTCATTTGCATAGTGCTGACAGGCTGGCCCCAAAAAACTTATACATAGCGTGAAAGTAAGAGTTGTTAAATATCAGCCATTAATATGAAAATTAATGGGGAGATTTTCAAAGGCGAGAACCGAGCGTTAAATTGGAAGGGAATGTGATCCTCTCCCTCCTCCCAGCTGGAAATTCAGCCTTCAAAAAACCTGCAGCTCAGCCTGAAAAATGCTTTTTGCTTCCTGGGGTGGTTCCACGGGGGTTTGCACGTGTCCTGCCCTGAGCTGTGTGTGGCAGAAAACCCCCGGAGCTGCTCCTTTGCTGCAGTGGGCAAACATCTCCCAAAAGCATTTGGGTGCCTGTCTGTGCTGGCCTTGGGTGTCACTGACACCCCAATCCCCCTCCTGCCGGCACCAGCGAGGAGCCAGAGGGTATTTCTGGGTGCTGTCACCACGCTGGTGGCATCCCAGAGGCTCTCGGGAGGTTTCAGTCTGTAACTCTGCCCTCGTGGGTTTATTTTTGTATTTACAAGCGCATTCATTTTTACTGCTGAGGGCAATGGGAACCTGAGCAGAACTAGGCTGGAAAACAAGCCCAGCATCCCCCTGTGAGCTCAACTGGGACAGGCAGGGGCCTTCAGAGGGGAAAAAAGTCGGTCCTAAGGTCACCAAACTGCCTGATATGGGTGAGGTGAGCAGGAAAAGCCACAAGCTCCGGGTGAGGCTTGATTGATATTTGATCCCCATTGTGGAGAACGTCACCATTACACAGAATGTCACCATTACATAATGGTCCCGGGGCTGTTCCCACAGCCTAAGAATAGAGATGAGGTACATGGATACGTGTGCATGGGGGATGGAGCCACCAGGATCATCCCCCTGGATGCTCATCCCCCTCACCATCCTCATGGGAAAGCATTCCACCTCTTTAACTGCCTGGAAGCAGGGCTGGGACAGCCAGGAGAGGAAAAAAAACCTGTGAGCCCAATGCCAGATTGGAGGAGAATTGCTTTTTAATTACCCCTCATCATAAAACTCTCTGGGATTTGAAACAGGAGAGAAAAAGACAAAAAGGTTTGAACAACCTGGACTGGTTAAACTGGGACTGTTTGACAGCTCTACCAGCGAGGGCCCAGCGCTGCAGCACCAAACCCCAGCTCCTGCCGGAGGAAACCGCTCAGAGGAAACTTTTCTCCCTTAAGCATCTTTTTAATATTGTCCCATAAATCTGCAGAGGCCCCTGACTTCCTGGGAAAGGGAGAGATTGGGCTGGAAGCGCATCGGAGCCGTGGCTGACTGAGCTCTTTTCTGTAACGCCGAAGGACCAAGAGATATTTTAAGTTTTTGCGTGACAACCGAGCTTCTCGCCTCCCCCAAAAGCCAGGGTCAGGAGCTTTATGAGCAGCACAAGTCTGGCAGTAAAAGCAGAAAATACTGAGGGAATAAGAAAGAGAAAGGAGGGAGGGAGAATGTCTTAAAAAAATACTGGTGCTGCTCTCGCATCCAGCGCTGCTTTTCTGCGGCTGGGCTGAGAAATCCAGCTGGGAACGGGGGTCAGGGATGGGGCAGCAAGCAGAGGGACGGGCAGAGGGACAGCACAGCTACCTGGGGGTGCTTTTTAGGCAGGTGAGTGCTCTGCAGCTCCCCTTACCTTTGTACTGAGGCGTGAACTGTCTCATGGCCAGGGGCAGGGACTCGTAGAAGCTCAGCTCCTGCGACACCAGGGGCTTGCAGACGGTGTGCTCGTCGTAGGTCAGCATGCTCGTGTGGCCGCCCACCTGGTGCACGAAGGGCTGCAGGAGCACGGCAGCCCTGCCCTCACCGGGGCCCAGGGGGCTCTGACCCACCATGGTGCCAGGCACAGCCCGGGGGGCTCGGGCCCCTTCAGCAGCAGCAGCACACGGCGGTGGGAAACGCAGGCGGGGACGGGCAGTGCTGGGCCAGTTTTCACCCACGCCGGGTCGGTTTTCACCCGCTCTGGTATTTCCCCCACGCTGGGTTTTCCCCCACGCTGGGCTTTCACCGGTGAAATCTGCAAAAACAGAGGGAATTAAGGGATTAGAGGAGAAGGGTCACCCAGCAGCCGGGTGGGATGAGATCTGTCAGTGCCCAGGGGCTGGCAGGGAGCACCAGGCTGACACACAGAGTCCAGGAAAGCTCCAATTTCGATCTTCTGGGGACGAGAGACAGCGATCAGGAAGAGCTGTGAATTAAAGCAGTGGCCTCGTTAAGGCAGCAGGATCAGGGACTCCTTGGGCAGGTTATTAACACTGCACTGAAGCTGTGAAACAGCCCCAGTTTGTCCCACAGACCGTGTTGGGATGGTCCCAGGCCTTCCCTTGGGCATTCCCTGCACAGGAGCGTTGTTATAAAGCCCCTGCAAGCCCCCAGGCACTCCCCTGCCCTCCAACACTGCAGGTGGGGCAAGAAACAATTTCTGCACCTTCCAAAGAAACCTCGGTTTGGGACATTCCCAATGTCATTTAACACCGGAGCATTTCCTTCCGGGGCTGATGCACACAGGGGGATGTGGATGTGTCACAGCAGCACCCACAGGGTTCACAGCCAGCTCTCCACCGTGCCCTGCACCCAGCAATAGATCCGTGCCTGATTCCAGAAATTCCTCCTGGATTCTGACAAGTCTCGGCTCTAAAGCAGCGACGTAGGAAAATCACGGAGCACATCCATGGAACATCCCCAGCAGCAGCACCCACCAACAGCCGCTCCTTCCCTCATTCCTCACAGGAACCCTATGGATGGCTCTTGGACACCAGGAACTGAATCCCACAGGCACCAAGAAAGACAAAAAAGGAGCTGGTGTTGGTGTTGGTGCTGGAGCAGCCTGGCTTCACCCCATCCAGGAATTAAACCCAGAGATGGACACTCCACATCCCAAACTCACAGGGATGGGGAAAAGTATTTAAAATCATCATTTGAGGACAGGTCCATGGCAGCACAGGCCCTTTCTCCTCTTTGTTCCAGCTCCAGCACAACCTGGGGAGCTTTGCACCCTGTTTTTTCCAGCAAAGCCCCAGTGCAGGGGATGCCAATGCCTTTGGAAGATCCAGTTCTGCCAGGAAAGACTCCAGGATGTGCTGCCAGGGGAGCAACTCCACCCCTGCCAGCCCCACGGGCCAGAGGTGACCGGTGCAGAGCTGTCACCCCTCCCTGTGCAGGAGCCACAGGGATGGAGGAACCTCCTGGAGGCACCCGGAGCTTCCCGTGGTGGGCAGGGGCTCTGCGGGAAGGGCAGCTCAGCCTTTCCCTGGAGCAGCACCGACCCAGGAGCTGGATCCACCGGCACACGGCGTATTCCCCACCCCGCAGCGAGGAGCCAGAGCTCAGGAGTTGGACTGGATGATCCTTCTGGGTCCCTTCCAACCCGGGATGTTCTGCAGTGCTCCAATCTCCCCTTCCTCTCCTGCTGGGATTAACCCCCAAGGGAAAAGCACCTGGCGCAGGTGCCCGCTTTGTTTCCCACCTGGAGCCGTGGGATGGAGTGGGCTGAAGGTGGAGAAGAACCACTCCCACCTCCGAAGGCACCAGCAGCTCCTTTATCTCCCCCAGGGCGGGGTTTTCCCCCCTCCCATTGTTCCCCTTTGGAGAGGAATTCCTGCTCTACAATTACCTCCCCCGGAGGAACAAAGCCAGGCCCCCGAGCCGAGCGCTTTCCAGCCGGGAAGAAAACGGCTCCTCGGAGCCTTCCCGGGAGTTAATAAAAGCATTCGGCGTTGTGTTAAGTTGTGGCAATTTTGAAAAGAGGATTTTCTGCCTCGCGAGCCGCAGGTTTGTTGTGGTTTGTTTTGTGAGGCTTTTCCCCCCTCTTCCATCCTTAAAAAGAAGGAGAAAAGCCAAAAGCAAGCGGATTTGTCATAACACCTCTTTGGAGCGGGGAACAACGCGACTTAAATCCTCTCTTGCTTCTGAGACAGTCCAAGGCTGAGACTCAGCTGACACAACCCCCTGACAGCTCTGGCAACCTTGGCATTGCGAGGGGAGCTGGGGAAAAAAAACATCCACCATTTGATAAAGCTCCGAATGTTTTCTCCCAAGCAAAACTCGGCGCAGGATTTGCAGCAGGAGAGGAGGTTCTTTTCTGGGAGTTTCTGTTGGGAAGCAGCTCATCCATTCGGAGCAGATAAATGTTCCTGCAAACACTGAGCTGCTCTGAGCTCCCCTGAAACAAGACACTCGAAATAAATCACTTCCACTGGCTCAAGGTATCGCAAATGCCAGGAGATATTTACGTCACTAAAAATACACGGAATTACAGATAAATCCGGACCCTCCAAGCAAAACCAGAATCCGTCAGTGGTTTTTTCCTCCAGCTAAAGGAAAAGCAGCTCAGGTGCTGCAGGTGGAGGTGAGCCAGGAAATATTGGGGAAGGAGAATATGGAGAATATTTCTTTGTATAGAAGAGAAATATTCCGTTCTCCAGGAAAGGGATGGGGCTTTGGAGAAACCGTGGAAGGTGTCCCTGCTCCTGGCAGGGCTGGAATGGGATGAGCTGTGCCCCGGTGTCGGGGACTGCGCTGCTCCCCAGGCACTGTAACCTCCTGCCCTGCTCCCAGGCAGGGCCAAATGTCAAATGAGCCCCAGCTAAACACGTTGTTTATTCCCAACCCCAAACCGAGCCAGAAGGATCCAGGCAGATTAAATTCTCTGATCTTTAAGTGGCACCTACTCCATCCCATCCCATCCCATCCCATCCCATCCCATCCAGGACTCATGTGGCTGGGCTGGGTCCTTGTGGCAGAAACACCTGGGAATATTAAAATGCAAAATCCCTCTAAAAACAAGAGCTCCGTGCTCGCAGTGTGACCCCTCACGGCCATTTCCCTGCTCCCGGAGCATCCCAAAGCTCCAAAGTCGGGTTCCAAGCACTGCAGGGGCTGCAGATTCTTTTCTTCATTAAAAGGCAAGAAAAGAACCTGGCTGAGATCTGGATGTGCACAGCTCTGGGTGCTGGAGCTGACCTGGAACCCAAACGAGCCCTGCATGGAGCCCCTGAGCTGGGACCTGGTGCCACCACGGACCCGGTGCCACCACGGACCCGGTGCCACCACGGACCCGGTGCCACCACACTCCACAGAAAAGGGCACAGCTTCCCTCACCCCCCTGCCCACTCTCTGCCTCCCACAACACCTCCCTCCCCTCCACTTCCCAGCCCAACGCTTTCCAGCAATTCCATGAGCACGATGGAGAACTGAGAGCCGCCAGCTGAGGTTTGCAGCCCCCGGGTGGCTCCAGAGATTCCCACCAGCCCCAAGTGCCGGCTGTCCCTGCTGCTCCCGTCCCTTCCCGCCTGCCAGAGCCTTCCAAACAACATCCAAACAACATCCCACCCACCTCCAAAGCCACGTCCATCCTGCCCCATCCCTCCTGCCCTGGAATCCAGCCCAGCCCTCACCTGTGGGTGCAGGAGGCTGCTCAGGGCTCTGGGTGCTGCCTGTGCCGGGTTTCTCGCTGCTTCTCGCTGCGGCTCCAGAGGGAGGAATGAGGGAGCATTTGGGCATGGCCCGACTGCGTCGGCGCTGGCAGGGGCCTGGAATGTCCAGCTGACATTCCAGCTGGGCTGTGCCAGGCAGGAACACCCTGGGTGGGACAGGGAAAGTGCTGCGTGCGAGGGCTGGGAACAGGGTGAGAGGAGCCGGCCGTGTGCTCCTGTTCTCTTGGGCAATCGGCTCTCCAGGAAAACAACCGGGGATTTCTCCATCTGTTTTCCACTGAACCCCCCAGCCTGGCCCCTGCTGTGTTTGTCACCTCCCTGCAGAGTGGGCTGGCAGTGGGAGAGGGATGGAGCTTCCCAGATCTCCCAAACCCCCAGGAAAAACACTCCAGGGAGATGCAGGAGGAGAGGCACAGGGGCTGTGAGATGGGAGCGGGGTGCTGAGAGGGGCTGGGGGGCACCAAACCTCCCTCTGTGGCAAAGAAAAGGTGTGGGCAAAGTGGGGCAAGGCCGGGGTTTGCCCAAAGCTGGGCAGGAGGTGAGTGGAACCAGAGCTCCGGCCCTGCCAAGGGCCTCGTGCTGGGAAAAGAGACACGTCAGAGCTCGGGAGCCGTGTGGGGAATGGAAAAGTCCCAGGGAGCTCCTGCCAGGGCCACACTGTCCCCTGCAGCCAGGCAAGGACAGCGTGTGCCCCCCAGGCCCCACTGTCCCGTCCAGCATGTGCCAAGGGCTCGTGCCAACCTCTGCCAGCCCCTGCCAGCCCCTGCACCCCAAGAAAATGGGATCCAAGTGTTTTTTAAGGAATCACAAGGCACACACAGCCCGGGCAGCACCCGGGACAAGGAGGAGACAGTCCCCACCCCCCGGTTCCCAGCAGGAACTTGAGGACTTCAGCGAAGCCGTGCTCAGGCCTGGGCACCCCCAGGGATGCCATGGGGGAAGTGCTGGGGAAGGAAACCTCTCAGCTGGGATAAGGATTGGTGGATGTGGAAATTCCCACTAACTGGAGGGGAGAAACCAGGCTGAGGATGAGCAGAGGGATCGAACTGATGGTGGGGGCAGAGGCTGAGATTAAAGACAAGGATGAAAGCAAGACCCAGATTCCCAAGGCCTGGCTTCGCTCTGCTTCACGCTGCAATCTGAGCTCAGGAAAGCACCTTTTTTACTTAGGGTTTTATTTTAATGAGGTTGGTTTCAGAAGGAGAAAAAGCTGATCTGAGCACTCTGCACAGCCAGACGTGGCGTTTCTGCCTCTCCGTTCTCCTGTCCCCGGAGTCCAGCTGAGTTTCCTCCTCCTTCTCCAGGGCACACAGGGCAGGGCAGGGCTCCAAACCAGCTCCCCTCGCCGTGCCCATCATTGGACATCCGTGGACATCCCTGCCCTTATTCTGCCCTTCCCCTGCTCCAAAAGCCCCCAAAGGGAAACCAAGCCAGGCTGCAAACCCCAAACACACCAGGCTTTAAATCCAACCACCACAGAGCGGGTAGGAAGGGGGCAGGCCCATGCCAGGGGTTCCCGGGGCTCGGTGAGAGGCAAGGCTGAGTGCCCAGGTCTGCCTTGGGGCACTGGGGAGCCTGGCACAGCTCCACTGGCAGTGCCCACCTTCACCCTGGCAGAGCCAAACTTCCTCTCTGGCAGTGCCCACCTGGCAGTGCCCACCTTTCCCCATGGCAGAGCCCACTTTCCATCCTGGCAAAGTTCACCTTTCATCCTGGCAGTGCCCATCTTCCATCCTGGCAAAGTTCACCTTTCATCCTGGCAGTGCCCACCTGGCAGTGCCCATCTTCCATCCTGGCAAAGTTCACCTTTCATCCTGGCAGTGCCCACCTGGCAGTGCCCATCTTCCATCCTGGCAAAGTTCATCTTTCACCCTGGCAGTGCCCACGTTCTCCCTGGCAGAACCCACTTTCCATCCTGGCAGAGCCCACTCGGCAGTGCCCACCTTCCCCTTGGCAGTGCCCACCTTCCCCTTGGCAGAGCCCACCTGGCAGTGCCCACCTTTCCCCCTGGCACAGCCCGTCCTGCCCGGTGTCTCCCGCGTTTCTTTCCCGTGCCAGGGCCGTGCCAGGCCGGAGCCGTGTCCGGGCAGTCGGGGGCACCAGGAGGATTCCCGGCTGGAGCTCTGGGCAGCCGCTGAGGTAATTAGCGAGCCTCTGCTAACGAGCGGAGCGCTCCGAGGGGAGGGAGCATCGCCTCGTATTAAAGCTGTGCTAATTAGGAAGTAATTAGGGGCACAGCGATGTTCTCACTGCGGCCGCAGTCACCAAAGCCCCAAAGCTGTCCCAGCCCGGCTCGGGCAGGGGGACACCGGCACCGGAGGGAGCCGGGGCTGCTCCTGGGTGAGCTCAGCACTCCCGGGACTCATCCCGATATTCCCTGGGCAGGGCTCCGGTGTCCTCCTGCAGCCGGGAGCACATTCCAGGGGTGCTGGAACCCTGGAATCCTGGAACCCTGGAATCCTGGAACCCTGGAATCCTGGATCCAGCTCCTGCTGCTCTGCCAGGAGCCGCCGAGGGGAATGTGGGGGTCCCACACCCTGCCCTGGGGGAGACCCTCTCCAAGCCAAAGGTTTCCATGACCCACTGGGGTGTCCGTGCTTTGGAGAGGAGTTCAGACCCCCGTGGGCTTTGCAGCAGATCCCACCGACCCCACAGCAGTGTTCCCACAAAAGCCAGGGCTGCTGGAGAGACCTGGCCCCGTGTGGGAGCCTGGGAGGTGGTGACACAGGGAGGGGCATTCCCTGACATCCACAAACCCCTCCTGCAACACCTCCCGTTCCTCAAAGCGGGGTGGGACCACGGATAAATCCCAGAGGGATGGCCGGGGTGGGACCACGGATAAATCCCAGAGGGATGGCCGGGATGGGACCACAGATAAATCCAGGAGTGGGATCACGGATAAATCCCAGAGGGATGGCCGGGGTGGGATCACGGATAAATCCCAGAGTGGAATCACGGATAAATCCCAGAGGGTTGGCTCTGGATGGATGCACTTCCAGGCAGGACTCACTCCATGGCTGTGCCCATCCCTCCCCTGGATCTTTCCAGGAGAACTGGCCCCCTGCCCTGACTCTGTGCCCATCCACAAGGTGCAGCATCAGCTGCCGTGTCAGCAGCAGGAAAAACATCCCGTGGGAAGGGCTTTAAATGGCAGCAGGAAGGGAAAAGATGAAGAGCCGGTTTCATTTCAGAGCCCTCGTTGGGCCACGTCTGCCTGCCTGACAGGGAGGGGATGCAACGGCTCCATCGGGGGAGTTATTTATAGAAATACAGTTAATTATAGAAATTTACTCTGCAGGAAGGTGGGAAAGGGCCCTCAGCAGCTCTGGTTGGCTGGGATGGGAGCAGAGCAGGGGATCCAGAACCTGCTATTCCCAGGAAAACTGCTGGCACCACCAGAATTCCCTGCCCTGGCGTGGAATGGGGCTGCTGAAGAGGGGACACGCTGGGGGTGACAGCCACAGCCACCATCAGCCCCTGGCACATGGAAACCCTGGAATCCTGGAAATTTCCTAACCCTGAACGGATTCCAGCTGTAACTTAGCAACCTCACCTGGGTAAAAGCATCCCACCAGGAATGCGGGCCCTGAGCAGCCACAGCCTTGCACGGATTCCCTTTTGTTCCCAAATCTCAGCAACAACTGCTGGAGAGAGGAGGCAGCTCCTGCTGGCCATGGGGCCATGGAGCCACCCCCTTCCTGTGCCACTGGAAATCCCCTTTGTCACCCAGAGCCACAGGATGAGATGAATTTAACCAAACCTGAGTCACCTCTTTCCACAGAAGTCACACAGTGGTGACTGGGGAACCACTCCTGCCACGCCCCAGGACTTGGCAGCAGCTGGAACTCGACCTGATCCAAGCAAAAGCACTTGGATCTGTGATTTCTCTTGGTCTGTGATTTCTCAGCACAAATAAAGGTAGTAAATGATTGGTAATAAATTTATTTTTGATATTGATTTGTTTACAGAGCTAAATGGAACATAGAAACAGCACCAAGCCATTGAAGTTTGTTCTACAAAACCAGGTTTAATACAAAAGGATGACAGCAATGCCTGACTCTGCGCTTCTGGACGGTTAAAAAAGCTCACCCAAACCCCACCAAGAGTTTAAAAAGGTTTAAGAACAGAGGCACCGGTGTTTGAGAGAAGTTCTCTGGCAGCAGTGATGACCTTGATACATTTTGGAAGAATGAAGGTTGCCTTTATTCCCTGTTTATTACAGTGCAAGGGGCTGCTCCTTGCCTTCAAGAGCTGTTGTCTCCTGCCCAAACACCCACACCCAAAAATCTGGGATGAGAGCCACCCCCACGCAGGATATTCCCCAATTAATGGGGCAGATCTCCTGGGTTTGCTCCTGGAGACCTCTCCTCCATCCATACGGAGTCTCCTTGGTCCCCAGCAGCCCGAGGGGTGCCAGGGGAACTCCCCACGTGGGGAGAGGTGCAGACTCTTCCAGGTGAGCAGGACTGGCACAAGGAACACAGCTGGAGTGTGTTCAGGGCAGGGCTGTGCCCTCAGCCAGCCCAGAGCCTGGCACAGGAGCAATCCGAGCATCCAGCCCCAGGATATCCTCAGGGAGAGCAACACCCACAGGGTACAGGGCTCAGATCCCTGCTGGCTTCACTCTGCAGGGTCTCCTGCCTGATTCCAGCAAAGGGTTTGGGCCCTGCAGCCTCAGGGAAGAGCAGAGCAGCAGCTCCTCTGCCGAGCCTGAACTGCCACGCACTGGTGCCATTTCCTGGGAAACAAACGTTCCTTCGCTGGACAGAAACAGAAGCTGAAGTAACCAAGTGATTGCAGACACGAGACACAATGCAGAAGGGCTGGGATGGGCCCAGGCTGCTCCTGGGACCCGTGGGGGCTGCAGGAACAGCCACAATCCCAGTGCTGGCACATCCCTGCTCCAACACAGACACAGACACTGCAGCTGCCCAGCTTAAACACGAACATGGAGCCCTCAGAGCCCTCCCAAAGCTGCTCTTGAACAGCCACGGGGCAGTCCCGGGCTGGAGCCACAGGAAAGCACCTTTAGAAGCTTCCTAGATCCTTTATCTGTCACCCAAATTCCCTCCCACCCCACCCCGAAATAATAAAGCACACAGACTGCAGACTTAAAAGTGTAACAGGGTCACCAACTCTCCTCCACCACCCCAGCCCAGCCCAAACCACCAAGGCACGTCAGGCTCCCCCCTCTCTCCAGGCCAATTCCCCCTCTCCCCAATTTTGGATGGATGAAGCCAACACAGAACATTTTCCTCGCTGGGAAGCAGCAAGTGCTTCCTCCCTGTCTTTGCACTGATAAAAACAAACCAACAAACGCTAACAAAGACACGCCTGCACTGCCACCCTAATGTTTCCATGGGAAATGTTATCTTTCAGCACATCCCCTGATGGACTCTGCCACCAGTTGGCCTTTGCAGAACTGAGGTCGAATTTTGCACCCTCCAGGCTCTGGCAGAGCCCCCCAGCCCTCGAGGGAGGGGTGTGCATTTATTCTTTGTAGGTTGTTTGCTTGCCACGGGAGCCAGGTCTCTGTGGAAGGCTCACTTTGGTGCAATTCCAGCTTCCCCACCAGCTCAAGCCCATCTTCTTCCCAAGCCATTATTGCCCTGAACGTGTGTGTCTGAGGAGTTCCAGCAGTGAGAGCAAACAGAGCCGTGCAACCCCCAACCCTCGGGCCAGGCCCTGCTCCTCCCACCACCAGCAAGGGCCTGACCCTTGCACAGGGTCCACTTCCACCCCCAGATCCACGGCTGCTCCTCTCCTGCTGGCCCTCAGTGCTCCGAGTCCGACAGGTACGAGGGCTGAGTCCATCTCCACACCAGCATGTCCTCCCCTGCCACCCTGTGGGATTCTGTCTGGATCCGGGACTCGTTGGAGGCCAGGAAATCCACGGCTCTCTCCCACACCCGCTTCATCTTCTTTCTGCAAGGAACAGCAAGAAAATAAATGAGAATCCCTAAGTTGGTTGTGCTTCCCTGCCTACAGCAAGTGTGCCTGTGGATCTGGCTGCCTCCTGCTCCCTGTGCAGGCAGGAAAGGGCATCAAACAAACCCTGGTTTAGAGATTTCAGAGCAGGGCATGGCCACACAAATCCTGCCTGGGGGGAAGATGAGAGGCTCTGGCAGTGCCCTGAATTTCTGCCTCAATTTGTGCTGCAAAGGGACTCGAGGAGCAAATCTGCCTCCCCTGTCCTGCACACAGAGATCTCAGCTAGGGGCACACCCCGATGCTCACCCCAGCTTTGGATGCAGCAGTTGTGAGCATCTCACACCCAGGGATGGCTCAAAAAGCTGCAGTCATCCCTTGCAGGAAAAGGAGTCCTGTGTCTGACACAGAGTGAGGATGTCAAACACTTCACAGGAGGACAAAGCAGCTCCATTTAACCACAACATGAGAAATATTCCTGCAGGGATGGAGCAAAGCACCAAAATCCAGCCCTGCAGCCCTTCAAGAGCAACGACCTCCACCACAATTCCTGTCTGAGAAAGCACCAAGCCCAGCCTGAGAAAGCACCAAGCCCAACCACCCCACTCCATCTCCCTTCCCAGCTGCACAGCTCAAACTGGCCACTTTCCAGGCACACAATCACTGCAGAAGAGCCTCAATATCCTGTTCAGCTCATGGGAATAGTTCTGAAGAGCTCAGCACTGCCTGGAGAGCCAGTCAGGATGGCTGGGGAAGGGGAAGAGCACCAGACACGCAGCAGGTGAAGCAGAGGACACCGGATGCTCCATGTCCAAGCAAACCAAACCCAGGTACTGCTGGACAGGACAAGGACAAGGCACCTGTGGCACTGCACCAGTGACAACACTCCTGTGGCACTGCCCCAGGTACCTGCCCAGGGCTGTCACACTCATCTGCACCAGGTGCTGGCACAGCCTGAGCCGTGTCCAAGCCTTTCCCAACCCAAAGGCTCCAGCCTCCTCCTGCAGTGCAGCTCCAGAGATGCATTTGGAGCTGTGCTGAATCCCATCCTGCTCCTGAATCCCATCCTGCTGCTTCCAGCCCTCCACAGTGCCCAGAGCCAGCTCACCTGCTCTGAGGAGGGATCAGGCTGTCCCGGACGTGGAAGATGCCGACGTAGGGGTAACGCTCCAAATTCCGTTCCCATTCCTTGTAGTGGTCCTGGACAACAGCTGGGGGACAGGAGGACACAAGAGTGAGGGCTCAGCCCTGCAGGGAGCAGGGCAGGGCTCCCTGTCCTCCCACAGCTCCTACCTATGATCTTCTTCACCATTTCATACATGGCTTGTTCCTCCTCCTCCATCTTCCGCCAGCGATAGCGGAGGAAGATCAGGATGCCCCAAAGGGTTATCAGACCTGGGAGAATAAAAACAAAGGGAATTCAGGAACTGGCAGCTGGATACTTGCTGGATGAAGGTTTAGTTCTGACACTGCCTGCTTGGAACTGAATCCCAGTGACTCCTTTTGCTCCCCAGAGCAGCTGCACCCCAAAACCCCCTTGGTGCTGCCCCAGCCGTGGATGTGGGATGAGGTGGTGGGAAAGCCTCAGTATGGAGCTGCCCCTCACAAAAGAAACCTCAGCACAACCACAGGGCCCCAGCTCTGCAAACCCCAGAGGTGTCTTTGCCAGAGGTCTCCCCCACAAGGATGACTCTAGAAGACTGTCAGGTTTCACTGCTCCATGGAGAGCTGCTGGATGGGGAAATAAAGCCTCCCGAAATTCAGGAGATGCGTATGGCAGATTTAGCACTGACAATGCCCCCAGCAGGACTTCAGTGTCTGCAATAAACAGAACTGTCCCCTGTCAGCCCCTCCGTGTCAGGCTGGATTAGAAACTCCTGCAGTCACACAGCTCTCCTTATCACCTTGCTGGGTAAAACCCCTGTCTCAGCTGAGGCATGACAGACTACTCCAATAAAACCTCCAACCCTGAAATGCTACAAGTCATTATTAAAGAGGCTGGAGGACTTGGGAGCTTAGAGCAAGAAAAAAAGAAAAACTGACTCCTTTAGCTAAGTTAACACACTTATTTTGCAGCCCATAATAATGGGCACTTGAGGAATACCCAGAGAGCTCATCAGCTGCCTGATTTAATGCAACTTTTAAGCACTCACAGCACAAGAGGAGGGCTGTGGGTCTCCTGTGCTGCCAGAACAAAGGTTAATTAGATGTTAACTCATCAGCAGATTTATTTCACCTCCGTTAGGCACTTCCTATGGCTGAGGAATGTGTGATCACAGGGCTCCATCCCTGCAGCTGAGCCCCACGAGCCACTTACTCCAGAAGAACAGGAACAGGTTCATGATGGCCGTGACCATGGCCCGGCGGAAGCGGCAGCCCAGCCCCATCTGGGGGTGGGCAGATTCCAGGCAGAACACTTCCTCCACGCTGGACACCGGCTCCGACAGGTCCCTGCCTTTCAACCTGACGGGAAGAGGCAGAAAAATCTCACTGAAGAGAGCAGGCTCCAACTGCAGTCGTTAATCAAGGCCAGGAGAACGAGCAGACTGCGGATGCAGCAGCTCCCAGGAAATGCCCCCACACCCAGGCAGTGCCTCCTGCCGGAGCACTTCGGGGCTGGCTGCTGAGGCAGGGATGGATGTGGCTTCAGGAAGGCAGGGGGCTGCAGCTCCCACTGGCACGCTGAGTATCCCTGCACAGCCTCTCTGACAGCCCCTCTCAGCGTGCACAAGATTGAACTCGGAATTGGATTCCCACCTCCCAGCACGGAGATGGAAACGTTCCTTGAGCCGGAGTCACTGCTCAGCCCCAGCAGTGAGAGCTGGGGGAGCCAGGCTGGGAGCAGGAGCAGCTCAGAGAGTGACAGAGCATCAGCAGTGAGCCCTGCAGACCCCTCAGCCCCCCACCTGCAGCCACTGCTGCTCCCAAGCCCAGCCTCCCTCCACGCTGACGCCATTCCCAGAGCTCACAGGCATCAAGGGATCCAAGGGACAGCCAGCACATCCAGAGGAACCAGAACCAAAGGGGATTGTATTTTTTAAGCTCCTAATTCTGTCTGAACTGAACAGCCCATTAGACAAAGAGGTTTGCTAAATTTACCAGTGCTCAGCTCACAAACTGCTGAGAGCTCAGCCTCGGTTCTGGATCCTGCAGGAGCTGCACACACACGGTTGTTGTTTCCCACCCCCTTGTCTTATTTACAATCCAAATTCCATGGAAATATTTAAAACATGCAGCAGAATCACCCAGTGCAAAGCTCATTTTCAGTCCTGCCTCTCAGACTAGAAACTAAAAAATAATCTCCTGTAGCTAAGAACGCCAGGGGCAGGGTTTTGGGGATGCTGCCACGCCGGCTCCGGGAAAGCGGAGCCGTTTGGGGACCAGCCAGCAGAGCTGCTAATTAAGAAAATAAAAAGTGGGAGGATATTGTATCCCACGGCTTCTGACTGGAAATGTGCTGGAGTATAAAAATACAAGATTTGAGAACTCTGCATCCCAGCCCACCTACAAATCCAGCCCTGCCCCTAAAGAAACCATGTCCCGTCCTGGGAATTTGCACACCCCAGGAATCAAAGCAGCAGACGCCGTCTGATCCAGGGATCACAGCAGCAGCTGCAGGAATATTTAAGAGCAAATGGAGCAGTGGGAATTCCTACAAGCCTTGCCCACCAACCCCAGCACCACGACTGCTGCAATTCACTTAATCAGAGACACATTTAGCAACGTGAAAATGCAAACAACTGTTAAGGCTTTGGAGTTAGCACAGACTGGAGGCAGCCCACGCTTCCCAGAGGAAGCTGATGATGGCTGCTCACTCTGGATAACGCTCTTTCCAAAGGTTATGGACTAGATGTTGTGATTTTTCCCTAAAAACCCAGCAGTGCTGCCATTTCTCATGAAGGAGAAATGCCCCCTCAGTGACCAGCACCCGCTGTCAGTCAGAGCATCCACTCAGGAGGATTTCTCCATGGGAAGGGTGGTCAGGCACTGGCAGGGGCTGCCCAGGGAGGTGGTGGTGGAGTTCCCATTCCTGGAGTGTTCACCTGGATGTGGCACTCAGTGCTCTGGTCTGGCTGGCCAGGTGGGGACTTTGTGATCCCAGAGGGATTTTCCAGCCGCAGTAATTCTGGGATTCAGTGTGCACTGGGTACTCTACGAGACACAACTGACACTGAAGGGTTCATTCAACACCCCTTTCCCTCTCCTCCTCCTCGGGCCTTGCTCTAGAGGATCTCAAAGCGTGGGTGACACCACCCACTGCACTGAGGGCTTTGCTGGTTAATGAACACTCTGGTGCAAGGAGGCAGCTCCACAAATGCACAGAAGGACTGGAGAAAGGTTATCTTGGGAAAAGGGACCAAGTTTGAGAAGAGCTGTAGGCACAGGAGCCTGGGCAGGACACCAGGATCACCTCACAGGAGGCACAGCACAACCACTAATGGCCACAAGCAGCCCTGACCTCCCACTTCCACCTCACCTGCAACACATCCCTGGGCACAGCATCCCACAGCAGGGCTGGGAATCCCTCCTGGAGGGAGCTCAGTTCCCATCCTGCTGCAGGGCTGTACTTTTCCTTTGGAAGTTTGCCCAGCAAGCTCTGCCAGTCCCTATCTGCTGAAGCCTAACGAGCTCTGGGAACTAAAGGGCACCACCGACCCTGTCAAATTCCACCCCTGCCAACACCCAAATCCCCAACTGACACAGTGGGTTTCTGCTTACTGAATTCCTAAATCCTTGTTGTTGTTCAGTAGCAACAGATCCCAAACTTTGACACACTGAGTTTCTGCTTACTGAATTCCTAAATCCTTGTTGTTGTTCAGTATCAGAGATCCCAAACTTCATCACAGTGGGTTTCTGTATACCCAATGCCCAAATCGTTGTTGCTGCTCACTATCAGAGATCCCAAACTTCATCACAGTGGGTTTCTGTATACCCAATGCCCAAATCGTTGTTGCTGCTCACTATCAGAGATCCCAAACTTCATCACAGTGGGTTTCTGTTTACCCAATTCCCAAATCCTTGTTGTTGTTCAGTATCAGAGATCCCAAACTTCATCACAGTGGGTTTCTGTTTACCCAATTCCCAAATCGTTGTTGCTGCTCACTATCAGAGATCCCTAACTTTGTCACAGTGGGTTTCTGTTTACCCAATTCCCAAATCGTTGTTGCTGCTCACTATCAGAGATCCCAAACTTTGTCACAGTGGGTTTCTGTTTACCCAATTCCCAAATCCTTGTTGTTGTTCAGCACCAGCAGATCCCAAACTTTGACACAGTGAGTTTCTGCTTACCAAATTTCCACATCTTTGTTTGTCACAGTGGGTTTCTGCTCACTGAATTCCCAAATCCTTGTTGCTGCTCACTATCAAGAGATCCCTAACTTTGACACAGTGGGTTTTTGATTACCAAATTCCCAAATCTTTATTTCCCACAGTGGTTTTCTGCTTACCCAATTCCCAAATCCTTGTTTGCCACAGTGGGTTTCTGCTTACCGAATTCCCAAATCCTTGTTGCTGTTCAGTATCCAGTGCAGGGCAGCTTCAAACTTCTGTGAGGAACTACCAGTTACATTCTGTGCAAAGAAGCCATAAGGAGATTAGTCCTCCATTCATTTCAAATACTGACCAACACGATTTCATTACAGCAGTGGGAGAATTCATTCCATAGGCTCTGTCCACTGGTTAATTCTTATCAGGATTCTGCAAACTGGAGGGAGGAGAACTAAGCCTGAAGGTCTGCCTGGCCTAAAGTCTTCTGACTGGGGAGATGATGCATGAAGGACTCTGTGAAATAACACCATCCCAGACTGTTCTGGCTAACCACTAAATACAACATAATCTTACTGACAGTTTACCAGGAAAGAAATGGAATGCTGGATCAGAGCAGTCTGTCTCCTGACACTCTGCAGTAGAGAAAAATCCTTCTTCTGCCCAGCCCTCAACCCAGGGAAATTTCTGGTTTCAGAAGACTGATGGCTCCAGTGAAACAACAAACCATTAAGATTTACAGGGGGTGAATCAGAGATGGAGGAGAAAATGATTTTCAAAAGAATTGCTGAGAACAGGACTGGCCAAAAGGGAAGTGAGAGATATGGGAGAGAATCAAAGCAGGATGAGGAAGTAAAATGGATGGTGAATTGTTTTAGTGTCTATTATTTATTGCCTTATAAGAGACTAAGCACTGGGTTATAACAAAGCTGCTCAGAGCCCACTCACCAGCACGTGATCCTTCGCCTCACTAACCCAAATGCATTTGCTTTTTAGGTTCTCAGGGTTTCCACATTCAAAATTACCTGGTAAGAAAAGTCAAACAGAAAAATCATGTTTGTATAAAAAGCCCTTGAACAGCTCAGAACCAGGCTCTCAATGTACACCACAAAATCAGCCCCAGCCCTGAGCAAAATGATTCCAGGGTGAGATTTATACTGCAGGCAGATCAGATTATGACTATTAATAAAATGCTCAGCCACTGCACGGAGGTTGGATAAGGGCAATCAAACCTCACACTGCAGAGCTGCTGGTGGATAAGGGCAATCAAACCTGACACTTCAGAGCTGCTGAACACACAATGAGGGGAAAAGTACTGCTTCTGCCCCTTGCAGAGCACAGAACCACAGCTGCCACCAGATATCAGGTGTGGAGCTAATGATCAGTGTTCAAAATGCCTGCAAGGAGCTGAAATCACAGCTCTGCCTCTAACCCAGGCAGGGAAATGCTGGCAAGGCACTAAAGCCTCTAAATCTTGCCTCACCAAGTTGACTAAACAAATGTGCTAAGTAAATCTGGTGGGAATCCAAAGTCAGATTTGAAAAGATTTAGGAATTCTGTGCAGCTTCAGTATCCAAAGGCTTCAGCTTTGGGGTCTGAAATGCAGAAAATGGAACTGAAACCCCTTCCCCAATCACCACTGCTGTGAATCTTGCTGAACAAGTCCCTACTCAGGCAGTGGATTTCTAGCAGCCTCCTCCATCCCAAAATACCAGTGAAGGGCTGGATTTACTCCTGGAGCAGGGACTGTGCTGGGTCAGCTCCTCAGCTCAGAGAGCCTCTCCCACTCTGTGGTGAGAAAAGAGGCACTCACACATCTGCTGCCATATTTCAGCAGAAATGAGAATTTCTTAGGTCACTTGATGTGTAAGAACACATCACTTTACACTTCCTGGCTCTGTCTTGAAGACAATTTCAAGCTGCTGGTAGAAAAGAATCACAAACCCAACCAATCCTACCTCAAACTCCCAGCACATCAAGTACCAACAAGGCCCACTCACCCAGGCAGGGTGATAGGAGTGCATTAGCCAAGCACCATTCAGATAAAAATAAACCCAGCTTTCCCTGCTCTCCTATTCCCTGCCTGCCTCAGAGCTCCTTGAAGGGAACTGCCTGTTCCATAGACCACTCCAGAGTGGGCCAGAGGCAAGCAGGAGCTGGGAGAGGCAGCTCCTGCAGGCTCAGCAGGGTGGGGATGCTCTGGCACTCACCTGCCTGCACGGACAGGTAATTGTAGAGCTCGTGCAGCACGGCCATGGTCACGTCCTTCTGCTTGGCCTGGCAGAACTGCAGGGCACAGACAGGGACACACATCAGCAGTGGGACTGCAGCTCCAGACACGCACAACCCCAGCTCTGGAGTCTGGCTCAGTCCTGCACCACCAGCTCCAACCAAACCACCCCAGCAGAGGAACATTCCAGGCACGAGTGACCCCGTGCATCCTCTGGAAGGCCCTGCCCAGAGGAACTGCTTGAGTTTTAAGGTCCCTTCCAACCCAAACCAGTCTGGGAGTCTATGAAGTGCCACCAACCCCCAGCCCAGCCTGCAGCACCAACCTTGGACCCACCATGGATGCATCCACTACCTCCAGAACACCCCAGCACACCAGAACTCAGAATCCAACACGAAACCTTCTCCCTCCTAACCAGGGAATGTTTGGGTGGGAAGGGACCTTAAAGCTCACCCAGTTCCACCATCCCAGATTGCTCCAAGCCCTGTCCAACCTGGCCCTGGACACTCCCAGGGATGGGGCAGCCCCAGCTTTTCCAACAATCCATCCTCACAAAGGGAGCAGGGCTGTGCAGGCCCTCCACGATGGAATTAGCTGGATTAAATCTTGCACTGTTAAAGCTGAAAACAGCTTTATTGCAAACCAATACCACTGCTGGAACAAGTGTTAAAAGAAATTGATTCACATAATTGGGAATTTAAATTTTTATCTTTCAGAGTCTCATACACACTCCTAACTTAATCTGGCCCATTAATTCCAACTCATCAAGTCCCAATTTTTCTGTAAAACGATAGAACTAATCATTTTACAGTGATGCTGTTATGGGTGGCATAGAATACCTGGAATAATCACTGTTCTGTGAGAGCTCACAAGATTGAAGATAAATAAGTAAATGCTTACATCATCCGTGCTTTTGTCACAATCCACAGGCAAGAGATTAACTAGGAGAGAGAAGAGGGTGAGTTAGCTGGCTGCAAACAAGAGCTTTGATCAAGAAAATAATTATCTTTTTAAAAGCAGGCTCGACTTAAAAGCCTGATTCTGCTATTGTTAATCTCCCCCTGGCAGCACCTTGAGACACAAACAGCCCCTCCAGGAGCTGCTCTGGGAGCAGCCCTGAGGAAAAACACACAAATGATGCAGGTGATGAATGTGTTCAGCTGGGGAGCTGGATGTTTTAACAGCTCCTGTTTGAGGAGATGCTTCACGCTGATCTTTACACTCCAGTGCTGCCTCTTGCTGCCCACCAGGGTCACCTGAAACATCCCAGCACAGCCAGGGAGGGAAATGAACCCTCCTGGAGCTCTGGCCTCTGCAGGGCTTGAACAGCTCCCTGCACCAGTGGCACCTCCCAGAGCAGCCCCAGGGCCAGCACAATCCTCACCTGGGCAACATTCCTGCCTCCAGAATTCCTGTCACAGCTGTAATCCAGGGACACTGGGCAGTTTTATCCTGGCTTTGGGAATGCAGCAGCTTTCCCAGCCCAGGAGAAGGGCACAGCGTGCCCAGGCTCAGGACCAGCACCTTCCCCAAACGGCCCCCAAACCCTTCTTTGTTCAGCTCAAATCCTGAAATGTCCCCATTTCCAGCTGTTCCAGCTGGGGAACTCTACTTAAAACACCAGCTGCTGGGGAAACCCCTTTTCATTTCTCATGGAAATCACACTCTGCCACACCTGAAGTGCTGAACTGATCGGCTACACTTCCCCCTTGGACAGAATAAAGGCTGGGAAGGGCTGTGCTGGCAGAGAGAACATCAAAACCACACCCCAGGTACTACACAGACATTGTGTCACACCATAAAACCCATCCTTGGCCCTGCAGGCATCCATAAAAATCCATCCTTGGCCTAGCAGGAATGGCACTGCACATAAACCCCACGGTTCTGAGGGGCTGAAGGCCAAACTCGTTTGGAAAAAGCAAACTTTTGTTTTGCTTTCCATGACTAACAACACTTCCCATGGGAAGAGGGACGGAAACAGAGATGTCAGGTTACGGCAGCAAGGATGAGAAATGTGATGGCAATGGAAGCAACAAAGGGAAAGCGGGAAGAAAAGGCGAGGAAAAACATTTAAATCAGAATTAAACCGGTGCACGTACAGCTCTCCTCTCTCCTGTCCAGCCAGCCTGACCCAACCATCTTCACCACGAGGATGCCCAGAAAAATCAGGAGCAGCACCAAGCTGGCGAGGCAGAGGAACTGGGACAGGTAATACTCCAGACCTTTCCCCTTCCCCTCCGGCCGCTGCCTCGGGGCCGAGCGCAGCAGGGCCGTGCGCGGGGTCGCTCCGTGCCCCCCATCGCTGGCTGCCCGCCACGGGAAGCGCCGGATCAGCCCCCCGGCCCGGCTGCTCGCGTCCCGCTCCGCCTCCTTCCCCACGCTGGCAGCCAGGTCCTCCTTCCCTCTCCTGAACAGGCTGCTGAACCTCCCCGGGGCCGCCGAGGAGCCCCACTGCGTGCTGGGGGTCACCTCGCTCTCCCGTCTCCACCAGCTGTTGGAGGAGAGCCCCTTCCTCTCCCCCGCCGTGTCCCAGGCAGCTCGAGAGCTCTGCGCCCCAATTCCCCCTCCCGATGTTCCCCAGTGGCTCCTGGACTCCTCGCTGGGAAGGGGCTTGGAGCTGGCCGAGGAGCCCCAGTAGGGTGTGGAGCTCAGCCCCCCAAGCCCATCCAACCCCGAGCCAGCCCGGCTGCCGAGCCCCCCGCTCCTCTCTGCTGAGGGGCTCCACTGGGACGCGGAGTTTGACCCCCGAAACCTGTCCAGGGTTGGTCTCAGGCCACTGCTGAGCCCCCCACTCCTCTCGGAGGCGCCCCACTGCAGCGAGGAGCCCCGAAACCCATCCAGGGTCGCGCCCA